>BRDA01013750.1:6603-98320 GCA_036984385.1 Crenuchus spilurus | reverse complement strand
TGGAGCATTATTTTACGTGCATTATTGATTATAATTGTTTACCCTTGACTAATATTTCCTTGTACTATTTGTAAGTAACAGTGACGGGGGGACGACCTGGGGAACGTTAAACGGATGGCCAGTTTGTCCAGCCACCTGCTACGTCAGCTTGCATAAGTCCGAGGTTTGTCCAGGTGTTCTAAGATGTAGTGTAATCCCATGTTGACTGCATCGTCCACCGACCTGTTTGACCGGTAGGCAAATTGCAAGGGGTCCAGCAGGGGGGCAGTGACAATGAATGTTTATCATGTTCCTTTATAATCAGTTCCCATTTGTTAATATTAGTTATTACGTGCATTTTATTACGAGGTAACTAATGGCAAAATAGTATTTCCTTCACCTGTTCATTCATTAGTAATGGAAAGTAACACAATCATTGCAATATTTGTTCTTGAATAGTTCCTGTGTAGTAACTACAATTTTAAGGAACAGTATTATATCTTTTTTCAAGTTTTTCACATCATTGACATTACATATAAATTACATGCAGATTCACCAGCAGTTTAGATACTAACAAAACATCATGACACAACCATCATAACAACTTGAACAGCTTATCACCACCATTTTAAAGAAATTGATCAAATGAAATATTAAAAACCGAATTATTGAAATACGTAAAAAATATGAAACATTGGTGGAATTCCCCTTTACAATAAACAACAATGTACACTCACCACAGTAAGCTTCATCAGATCCATCAGGGCAGTTAACTACACCATCACACACACTGGAACTGGATACACACTTTCCGGACCTGCACTGATATTGCTCAGTCTCACACGGCTCTGAAGTATAATACAGTAAAGTGAAAAGTTTTGCATGATGATACTGAAACATTTTCCCATTACAGCAGAGCAGTCTGTGCTCACCTGGCTGACCAAGGCCAAAACCTGTGATGAAGTTTGCACGGAATCCTCTGTTTTTCCCAAAGGAGCCAGAATAAAACCATACAGTCATCTGAGAGGAGGTGGAGAAGAGGTCTGGAAAAACACCCTGCCCAGTGAAAACACCTAAAATGGATGGATGAGTACAGGTACACTGATCAGCTACAACATATGATGTACTGGAAACTGGGCCAGCATTAATATCTGAGTGACTTTTACAAGGGCTCATTTCTGATGACTAGATGACTGCATCAGAGCTTCTTTGTTCTTATATGGTGTTCCAGAATCACATTTTCTTTTACATCATGTGCAGAATCTGGTGTACATGCAGCATGTATTAGCAGAAGAGATTTCATCCAGATGAATTATGACAATATGGCAACCAGTGGAGACAGTGTGATGTTCTGAGTAATGTTCTACTAGTGAATGTTGTGTGAATAGTATTGTCAGGCCTTCCCTCATGTCCTTAGTCCTTGTGTCTGTCCGTTGTCTCCCTCCTGTGGTCCTCTTGTGTACTGCATGCCCTTGTTTGGATTTCCTGTCATGTGTCTTTGTGATTATTGTCTTCAGGTGTTCTGTGTGTCTTCAGGTGTTCTGTGTTTCATGTGCCTTTATAAACCCTGTCTAGTCCTCTGTTCCTTGCTGGTCATTTTGTGAATCCTAGTGTCAGAGTAACGTTGTATCAAGTTGTAGTCTTAGTCATCGTGTTTTCTAGCCCTGTGCTGCCTTTTGTTTTATGTCTGTTTGTTTAAACCTTTGTTGATCCAATCTCCGCCTACGTGTTCGCCCTTCTCAGCCTGCATCCTCACATAATGACCAGCCCCCAGAACACAGCAGAGATTTTGGATTATGCCCGTGCTCTCGAGGGTAAGCTGGACAATGGCATAAAATGGATCAAAGAAGCGACTGAAGTACTGCTCGATATTTTCCCCATGCTTTGCATGGAACATCTCTATGTGGTACGGTCTCTCCTCGAGGACTCTTCTTTAAATGATGTCCTCAGAGACCCTAAACCCCGTGAAGTTTTTTGGAGGGGGGTTATGGGGTTTGGACCAGAGACAACATGTATAGTATGTATACAATGCCTCTAGAGTATGTTTACGTGTATAGTTATAACAACAGAATATACTCACAGGTACACAGTAAATATGCCAGTGTTAAATCAACACTATTTAGAGTTAAATTAACAATGAGGGTGTCAAAATGTAAAAATTCTGTGTTAATTTAACTCTAATAGTGTTGATTTTACACTGACAGATTTACTGTGTATATTTACGTTAGGTTTTTCAACACCTCATAGGTTATTCACATGTATATTTGTCCATACCTCTGTTTTATATTTTTGTATATACTGTATCTATAAACGTTCTGCACTGACTGCTACTGCACTTCTGCTTAGATGCTAAACTATATTTTGTTGCCTTGTACTTGTACCTGTGTAATGACAAAGTTGAATCGAAGTCAAAATAATAGACAAACACAGTCTGCTTACACTTATACTAATACAAGCACCCTCCTCAACCAAATGTTTCCTGCAGTTACATACTAGACCTGCACAACAATTAGGAGTAATTTTGGACCATTCCTCTTCCTGACACTGTTTCAGTTCAGCAATATTCTTAGGATGTCTGGTATGAATTGCTCTCTGCAGGTCATGCCACAGCATCTCAAGGTTGAGGTCAGGACTCTGACTGGACCACTCCAAGAGGTGTATTTTCTTCTGTTGAAGTCATTCTGTTTTTAATTTACTTCTATGTTTTGAGTCGTTGTCCTGTTGCAACGCCCATCCTCTGTTGAGCTTCAGTTGGCAGACAGATGGTCTTAAGTTTTCCTGCAGAATTTCTTGAAAACTTGGGAATTAATGTTTCCACTGATGACTGAAATCCATCCAGGCCCTAAGGCAATGATGCCCCTACACCATATTTCACAGTTGAGATGAGGTTGTGATGTTGGTGTGCTGTGCCTTTATTCTCCACACATAGCATTGTGTGTTCTTTGCAAACAACTCAATTTTGGTTTCATCTCTTCACAGAATATTTTTGCAGTAGTGCTGTGGAACATCCAGGTGATTTTTGCAAACTTCAAACATGCAGCAATGTGTTTTTGGACAGCAGTGGTTTCCTGCAGTGTCCTTCCATGAACTCTTGTTTAATGTTTTACTTATTGTAGAAATGTTAGCATGTGAAAAAGATTTGTAAGTCTTTCACTGACACTCAAGGATGCTTCTTCACCTCATTGAGCAATCTGCACTGTTTTTGCCATCATATTTGTAGGACCACACCTAGGGAGATTAGCAACAGTGCCAAACATTCTCCATTTGTAGACAGTCTGTCGGATACTTTTGTAACCCTTTCCAGATTCAAGCAAATCAACAATTCTTGAACATAGGTCATTTGTGTGAGGCATGGTTCATATCAGGCAATGCTTCTTGAGAACAGCTTTAACCAACACATCTAATCTTATCACATTAATTGGCTCAAGGTTGGCTCACTGCTAGTTCCTATTAGATCTTGAAGTCATTAGCCTAAAGGTTTGCATATTTTTTTCCACCCTGCACTGTGAATGCTTGCATGTTCAATAAAAACATAAACATTTTTTGTGCTGTATCAGTTTAAACAGACTGTTTGTCTATTGTGATTTAGAACACATGAAGATCAGAACACATTTACTGACCAATTTAAGCAGAAATCCATGTAATCCCAAAAGGTTCACATACTTTTTCTTGCAACTGTAGTATACTTTGACTAAAGTCAAGTGAAGTTTGTCATTTCAGCTATAAACAACTAAACAAACTGAATTAATTGATTGAATTAATACATTGCAATAAATACAAGACCCATTTGACAATAAATACATCACATGTACAACTTCTGGTTGGCATGTCTGGTGATGGTCTTGGAAACAGTAACATCATCAGTGCACTTGCTGATGTAGCCAATCACTCTCTGTATGTTCCACTAAGTTTATCTAGTCACTGCATGTTGCAGCTCTTCTAATCCTATAATCGTCCCATTCAATGTGCTCAAAGCAGTTTTCAGAAAAAAAACAGATGAGTATTGGAGGTGTTTGTGTAAGTAAGCTCTCCAATTTGCATCTCATACATATGGGCAGAAACCTGATCAGTCATAGATACATCACAGAGGAGTTGGAGGTTGAAGCAGCACCTTATCTACAGAGGTCAAATATACTTATATCTATAGACCTAATAAAATATACCTTATATAAGGTATATTTTATTAGGAATATTATTAACAAATCAAACACATACCTAACATTGTTGAATGAGGATCTACTCCATCTCGAACTTCCACCACATCATTTGGAAAATTCAAGGCAAAATCTTGGAAATGCAGTTGGATATTTTGCCCTTCTTTAGCATGTAATGTCCACAAACCTGACCAAAAGAACATATACGTCAATCAGGGAGAGTTGTGTACATATTTTGAGATTATATAATTAAGGTTACATAATTAGACACAGAGTATATTTAAACTTCATTAATGCTGTTCTGAGTTTAAAGCTACTCACATGATGCACTGTTGTCATAGTCGTTTGGGTAATTAGGAGAGCTGAAGGTTGTGTTTGGTTCATAAAGATCAAATGGACCTCCACAGTCAGCTGTCATGGTTTAAAAATAACAATTCATCAACTACTCAATTGATTACACAAGTGAATAGAATTTAAAAATGTAGGTGTAAATTTATCATATTTTGCTTTAAAAAATTAGAGCTTGAGGGTATTTCGGACACTCAGATGGTTTCACTTATAAATTTCACCTTTCTAAAATAATTTGGTTCCACAGTAATACACAGGTTTTTGTTCAGCACAGACACAGCAACAACAGTGTCAAAACACTAAGAGTGTCAGAAGTAACAAACTTTGATTATATCTACTCTAAACTTAGACTTTCCAAAAAACCTTCAGATGTGCTGGTAGATATATAATCACATTATAAACATTTCTAGTCAAGACTTCTGAGTCCTGAACTGAATAAACATATGTGCCTGCTTCACAATAATTATTGCAGTCTTCAGAAATTGTATGTGGTTTAATTTGTAAAGACAAAGAAATGTGAGGTGATGTTTTTACTCAGCCACTAAGCCAACATTAAATATTTATGAGATGCCTGTGAAAACTCAGGAGAGGTCTATTGTTCAAGATCACTTTAGCTTGTTTGTCAACATTCCACAGATTCCTGGTCACTGGAACCCAACAATGAATAGTACAAAATTAATATGTCCAAATTATATGAATGACAGTGCACATCTTTTGTCAGGAAAATATGTGCAACTTTTTTGCCTCACTATCACAGATGTGTGTCTGCTTATTTAAGCTCCTCTCACAAGGATCTAAAAATACATTTCCTTTCAAGATATATTATTTGAAAAGTAGGCCCTTTAAGCTTTCTGGGGTATGTTTAGTTTTGGTTTCTATGATAGTTATATACGTGTTTATGCAGAATTTTGTTAAAATGTTGCTGGTGTGAGAGCTGACTTTATTCGTAATTTTACAAATATAAATGGTGAAGTGGATGCCTATGAATTAATTTATTATTTTCTGCAAGACATTTCACTTGTAATACATATTCCTACTCGAATATTTACTTGTTAAAATGTACATTTACTTTATATAATGGTTGTATATATGTCAGGTAGGGTGTGCTACAGATGGTGAGCAGATGCAGGTTCAAGAAAGAGAAGATTTACTTATGCCAGGGGTGTCCAAACTTGACTTGTTGGGGGCCAAATGAGAAGAATAAGTGCAGTCACGGGTCACAAACTAATAGCCCTATAGTAGTACTTTAAGAGTGTTTTGGTGGTCATGGTACATTTTTAAAGTGGTCCAAAACCCAAAACTTTATCAGCTCTGAAAATGTATTCCCAATGCAATTTTAAAAGCCCAATTTTGCACAAATATTGTGAACCTGGCAACCATGAAGTTCCCCTGCTGGGCTATGAGTTGAGCTAACTCATGAAAAAGTAAATAAATAAATAAATAAATAAAAACTCGGGTCTGGGAGCATTTTTTTACAACTGTTTTTGCTGAACTTACAAGTTAGTTGGTAGTTGCTTCACCTTATGTTCTCGTTCAACACTAGGGCATGGCTTAAAAAGTTTTGTTTCGTAACACATTACACTCCTTCATTACATCAAAGGTTTCCTGACAAATTAAACACTTCCCTCTGAACATTATGTCTACCTAAAAGTTCTGGAACATTAATGTAGGTGCAGCTAATGTTTTGTGTTAGGGGGGAAATGAGATGTGGAGCATTTTATATTTAGATTTAGATTTGTTTTTACATGATAGTAACACCCAATGTTCAAATTAGGAACCCATTTTTTACAATCTGCTTAATAGCAGGCCAACTTTCATTTTCTTTCTAAAATACCTCATGGTTCATTCCAACAATGGTAGCTGGCCGCAATTGGCCCACTGGCCAGACTTTGGACATGCCTGACTTAGGCAAAGGGGTAATCCAAATACATAAGTCAAAGCACAAGCAGAAGTAAGTAACCAAGAGAAGCATAAGCATGAGATAACATGGTGTAATCAGTTTTAGAAGTGTAAGAATGAATTACAGTAGAATAACAACAAATTGGACAATTAATAACTGCGACCAGAATCAGAAGATGCTCAATTCAGCTGGAGCCAAAGTGTTGGGTGTCAATAAGGAATCAGACAACAAATTATGCTTTAAATAACAAACGCTGTATTTTTAGAATTAAATGGTCCAGCTAAAAAAATAAAGATAAAAGAAAGAATAACATAACTAACCAGATTCAAACAAGGATTGTGCACATGGACATTTAAATAAAACACAATAAAGTACCATAAACTTGATCATTTGTTTAGTTGTAACTGATATCACTGGTAAATTGGAGTATTATGTAGCAGCATGTATGTGAGAGTGAGTACGTGTGTAAAGTCCTATCAGTCTTACTCCCGCAAAAGTTCCTGGCTCGCCATTCAATAGAATCAGAGTTCCATCCAAATCCTCAAACTTTTCTGTCTTCTCAAAAAGCCTGACCATTTTTTTGCCATTTTTCAAGCTGAGCACGTGGGTGTCAGGTGTGCAGCTGCTCACAGACGGAGTGCAAGTGGTTTTGCCGATGTAACTTGTTTTCTACTCCCAATAAGCAAGTCCACTGACTCTCACTTTCTGCATTAGGGTGAAATTATATTCTTTCTTTTTCTATTTGTATGGATTTTTCTTTCTTTTCTTTCCCTACTCCTATCCAGTAGTTCCTCTCACCTCCGCAGTTCAGAACCAAAAGGAATAAAAAACACAACATAATATCTCCATTCTAATAGGCTAAACGTGAGCTGCATATCTAATTGGCTATTAGTGCTTAAGTACCACCCATGTGGGTCATGTGAAATAACTTTTGTACTTAAACGCTGCTGATGTAATTAAATAAATAAAACCAAATAAATGTAGATTGTATTCCCTATATACTGATCTTATTTAAGCATGCAAATTTTTATGCATAAATATCAACAGAGAGCACAGACCCCAGCTACCCTAATGATAGTCAAAGGAACACAGCTAAAGGCTAACAAGATTGTACAAGAGAAAGGCAAAGACAGGGTCAAACATTACCAGAAGACAAAACACAGAGAAATGGCTTTGTAAGACAATGAAAAGCTGGCATTGCTTAGCAATTAGATAGGGAATGGAAGAAGGGTTTTATAGAACTAATGAGAAGTAAAGTGAAGACAGCTGAGAAGGGGATGCAAGAAACAAGGGGTTCTTAGGGAATTATGGGTGCTTGAGTTTGAAAAATGTGGAAGTACTACAAAGGGGCTGAACAGAATGAGCAAGGGCTGATGGGAGACATAGTTTTGTGAGCACGGGGAAAGTGTATTCAGGGAGAGAGAGAGAGAGAGAGAGAGAAAGAGAGAGTCAGGAGAGACAGCACTCGAACAAGCAGATTAGAGAGACTTGCAGGCTTGCAAGAGAGAGAGATGGCGAGCAAGAGCGGTGGGCACGACAGTATATTTTTTTGTCATACCCTTTGTGCCAACGTCTATCTCCATTAATTTGGTTGCTATTTGTTGCTGTACATTTCAATGAGATGCTGACATACTTGGTGGAGGAGGTGGATGGGTGGGTGGAGGATTTTCTGCACATGGTCCAGAGGTTATACTGATGTCATCCAGTGCAACACTCAAGGATTCTCCATACATATTTGCAAGAATCAAAATCTCAATAGAAAAAGAAATACTCCTTACAAAAAAGCACATTGTTACTGCTATCATAGTAATGTCCAAAATCTATAATCCAGTGGTAAACGAGTATCACAGTACTAATGGTAAAATTATTAATTATAGTTTTTTTTGTAAAGGAATTTCCAGCTGTAGCATGCTTGCTCAGCCATGTGATTTGCATATAAAGGCTACAAGGTATGGAACACACATCCAGTGTCTCTCTTCATTTTCATGCAAGACCACACTAAATTAGTTATATCATTCCTTAGTATACTCATTAAATACTACTTTTTGTGTATTCCACAAGCCTGATCATGCTGTATTTCTTATCACGAATGGTATATATAATAAACAGTCTGATATATAAATATCACTTTCATGTCTCATGTTCTTGATGTTGCAATTTTAATCAACAGCACAGATGAATGGAACTGAAAAGAGATAAGTAAATCACTGAATACTGACCTCTCCATCAATGTTCTTTATAGTGTATTGCTTGTACATCCACATGTCTGAGAATCCATGTCCAATGAAGTGTTCCAAAAAATCATTAGCCTTAACGTACAGTACATATTCGCCATGACCAGATACGTAATACCTCAATGTACACACACAAACACATGCAGTATTTTGCAACAGTCTTAATCCATCTGGGAAAATCATATCTAAAGTTATTAATCAGAGCAAGAACTTGTTATAAAAAAAAACAATACATTGTCATTATCTAAAACATTATAGCCTGTATGAACAAAAGTGAACTCCTCTAAAATAGGCAGGTATATATATATATAAAAATCACTGGTTTCTGTGATATCACAGGATCAGTGAATTTAAAATTGGTTGTTTTTGCAATATACTTGTTTTTTCATACATACTTAAATACACTTACATATATGGGCTATATGGACTAAGCAATATATTAGATACATTTTTAAACTTTGACAGTTTCATACTGGCCTCTAAAAGACAGGATAAATTATACTAACCAGAACAGAAGACACACTTCATCAGCAGTGAAAGGAAGGCTGTTGATTATGAAATTCCGTCCCTCATCTCCTGGGATTCTTGGGGTTACAATGTAGTACCCTGTAAAATCAGCACATGTTTAATAAACAAACATTTACACACACACACACTCACACGTGTGTGTGTGTGTGTGTGGTCCAAAATCTGCTTTAAATAATGTATCAGACTTGATGCTAAATTTTACTGATGTAATTGACTCAGACCTGTTATTTGATCAGCATATAAGTAACATTACAAACATAGCTTTCCAACATCTTCATAACATCTGTGACGCAGAAAAATTACAGTAGTTAATGCTTGTATTACATCAAGATTACATTATTCCAATGCACTACTGTCAGGATGCTCCAGCTGAAACTTGAATAAACTCCAGTTAATTCAAAATGTTACAGTCCTTACTAAAACCAGAAAATTTTATCATATTAGTCCAGTCTTATTAATCCTCCATTGGCTTCCATTTAAATACCATATTGTTTACAAAATCATTTTATTAACATATACAACACTGCATGGTCTCGCCCCTGAATACCTGTAAGACCTCATCATGCACTATGACCCACCAAGATAACTCAGATCCCAAGGTGCCATTCACATACTAGTTCTCAGAATTCATAAGACTTCAGCGGGGGGGGGGAAGCCTTCTTCTACATACCCCCACAAATCTGGGATAATCTTCCAGCTAGTGTTTGTTAGTGTTAAATCTAGACTCAAAACCCACCTGTTCAGTTTAGCTTTTTGCAATTAACCTCTCCTTTCTAGTTTGACAGCATTATGGAATTCATGAACATGGGAAATTCTAGAAATCTCATATGATGCTCTGTGATGCTATGCCAACGGGTTTTAGGATGGCGGTATGGATGGCTATCATGGTCTGATGATGATCTAATGTCTGTGTTCTTTCTGGTTTCCTTCCTTCCAGCCAGCCTGTCTGAGTCAGATCAACTTGAGTCATTTCATTGCAAATATTCACATATGTTTTGTACTCAGTCTAATTACTTCTGTTTACTGTTTGTTTTTCTTCTCTTTTTTTCTGAGGAAATGGCCACTGAAGGTAAATTGATGGCTGGATTCTCCTGCAGTCCACAACAGACCACCTGGTCCACTACACCTACTGTTGTCAATTCCTTCTGCTCCTGAGATGGATTCAGGCAATCAGCCTCACCTATATGTACCTCTGCCAACCTCGGACCCTTAACATTATCCACCACCATCCTACTCCTACTAGCAATGATCGGGCTGAAGCTTTCAGGCTATTGCACTTTTAATTTGATCCAATATGGATGCAATTATCACATTTATTAATGTAATTATTGTTTTACACTATAGAAGAATGTCAGACTTAACTGATGATGTAAAATTCTATCAGTAGTCGGATCAGAGGAAAATGGATACCCTTTGTGAGTCTTGGTTCCTCCCAAGGTTTCTTCCACCAGCCTCGAGGGAGTTTTTCCTCACCATTATCACCTTTGGCTTACTCGCATTGGGTTTTGTGTTTTGATTCAAATTGTCTGATGCCAATTATGTAAAGCTGCTGTGTGACAATGTCCTTTGTAAAAAGTGATATATAAATAAATTTTGTTTGATTGATAAATTAATAAGTGCAATTGTTTTTGATTAATAGCATAATGTTAACATTCTTGACCTTCTATATGCCACTTACAATTGTCCAACAAGAAAAGTAATTAATTTTTGTTTCTTTCTTTCTTGTAGTTTAGTAGGGTTAAGTTTATTTGTATGGACATTATGTCCATGACACTACAGAATTGAAAAGCATTTATATAATGACCAATAATGAATGGTTACATGTTAAATAGTCAAGTAAATGCATTATTGTACATATCTTTAAAAAAAAATCTTACGTGTTCTAAATATCAATTTCAGAGCAAAATAGCAGTGTGCTTCTGCATATATTCATTCCTATATTTATTTATTTTTAATGTAGTAAATGGACATGATTAACTCATAATAAATTAACACAATTCATGAATTAATAAAATCAATCAAATGAATGAATAAAAAACCTATAATAATAATGACAACATGCTCATTATCATTCTACTAATTAAAATATTCTAAGCATTCTAGTTTGTCATTACATCAGTGGTAATGGCCTCCTGTTTATAATATGAAAAAAATATCTGAGAATCATTTTCACAAGTATCCTATTAATTTTCAAATGTTGTGTTTTGATTTGCTTTAATGGGGCTAGTATGTTTTAACCAGATAGTTTTTAAAATGCACAAAATAAGTTTTAATGGATTCCGTCATCACATAATATTCTGTCCACCAGTAATTCTCAATCTTCCCCAAAATATGAATACATTCCCAAAATATGCATGCATATGGCAAATTTTGTTGAAGTGAAAATAACTTCACCTCTAAAGAAAATAAATGAAAATATTTTCTGCACAGTGCACAGTATCTATTTATTTCCTAAATATGAGTGATTGGGAAAACTACAATATTTAATTTACCATCATTTCTACATTGTATTTTATTCCACTGTACCTGGTCAGCAGTGAAACTTATCAGATGTTCAGTGGATTGGTTTGTGAAACTTACCAGATGTGGTGCCCAGTGTGTGATCAAATGCTGGTCCAATGACTGGAGGGAAAGTGGAGCCTGTTGCTCTGACCCAATCTCCAGGACCATACTTTAGCCCCTGTGTCCAAAAACAGAAACCATCCTCAAAGGTGCAGTTAATCTTCTCCTCAACTGAAACAAGACAAAAAAGTATATGTTACCTGACATCAGATATTAATGTTCTGGATATTCTATATGTAACTTCCATACTTCCACAATTAAACACATTTAAACTACAAACTTTCTCTGCAGTTTCATCTGTTTTGCTGTTAATAATGTGATTTCTCTACTCTGTCAGAATTATTTTGGTATGTTTGGTATGGATGGTATACAAGTCAAGTCAAGTCAATTTATTTGTATAGCACATTTAAAAGACATCAAGTGCCAACCAAAGTGCTGAACAATATTTGCAATAAGACACACCTAAAAGTATAAAACATTTAAACTTTATACAAACTGAGATGCAGAACTAATAAAATTTGATAATTATGAAGATTTTTGCTGAACTGATATTTGTGCTAAAAAAAGGCTTAACATTTTAAGATGGGTTCATGTTTGTCTTTTTTACAGCACAATTGCTTATGGAGAAAAATAAAAAGAATATGTATGATCTATATTCCTACTCTTAGGCTTTGTTTATTGGGGCTAATGCACCCCTTGAATGTTATTTAGCACCTCCTCCAAGGGAATGTATATTATTAGTTCAGATCATCAAGAGTTGAGTAACATTCAACTATTAATTCAAGGAAATAATTGTTCCAAAGCTGAACTCAACTTACTGAACCTTATGCTGTAAAAGAAGCTGTAAAGAAAATATAGCCTAATAACATGAATCGTACTGGTCAGTTGGCTGATGTTCTCCGAACTGTAAGATACATTAAAACCTTGCTGGTGGTTGATGGAGTCAGAGATGAATTCAACAGTGGCTTCACTGGATAAAAGCCAAATGGTTGCAGTAGAAAAAGAACCTGATAGCCCATCTGAGAAAATCACAATAAATATGTTTATAGTTGTTGTCTATAGTGAATCATTTAGTGAAGCTATTTTAGTTTTTTGTTCAAAAAAGATTCTAAGCATTTACAATGTCTGGCTATGAAAAATAAATATACTATAATGGAATTAAAACAATGTCAACAACAGTAACAACAATTAATCTAAATTAATATATAAATAATAATCTATTTATTTTTTCATTATATTCATTCATTAAATTTTAAATCAAATAATAATACTAACAAACATTTTGTACAGATATCTGTAAACTTACAAGCCAATTTTTTGTTATAGCCAGTTCCTTCATAAAGATACAGAACATCTTCATTTTCCTCCAATTGGATAGCTTCAAAGGCAATCTTTATAGCAAGACCATCATTAACACTGTAAGAAAAATAAAGTTTGTTATTTGAAGGAAAGAGCAGATAGAATTAGATAGATAGACAGCAAAGACAAGCAGAGGTTCACCAATTCACAAGAAACTGCATAGAAAAATTGTGAAAAAAAATCTGAAAATGTTCCACAATTAAAATTTGTGAAGACTTTGAAAATCCCGCTATCTGCAGTGCATAACCTCAAAAGATACTGAGAATGTGGAGAAATTCCTGTGCAAAAGAGACAAGAATGACAGTCAATACATGATTTTCTGGCTTTCAGGCAGCACTGCATTTAAAAACAGGCATGATTCTGTATTGGAAATTCATGATTTTCAACTGAAATTGCAAACTTGACTCTGTCATGCAGGTTCCTTTTCTTCAACATTCGATGGATTTGATCCTTTCTAACCCAGGATGCCTCCCAGGAACTTGTCCAGTCTCTTGTCAATACTTGAACACTGCAACTCACTCCTGGCTGGTCTTCCTATGAGAACCATCAGGCTCCTGCAGTTGATCCAGAATGCAGCTGCTCGACTGGTCTTCAGTCAACCCAAGCTCTCTCATGTCACTCCACTGCTACTTTCACTTCACTGGTTTCCTGTAGCTGCCCAGATCAGATTCAAAATCCAGATGCTGGCCTACAAAGCAAAAAATGGACCAGCCCTCTTCTACCTAATGGCAATGGTCAAATCTCGAGTCACACCTCAAACCCTTTAATCTTCTAGTATGGTTCAGCTTGACTCGCCATTCTCCAAGATACAGGGAATACTAGCATCAAGACTTCTCTGTCCTAGCACCCAGGTGGAGTCCTATGCAGTCTTTAAATACAGACTGAGGACCCATCCCTTTGTTGAAAACTTAAGCAAGCAGTATAATTGTGTGTCTTTCTTTACAAGTATTGGTAATGGTTTTGTTCTAACAGTGTCTGAACTGAAGAGTAGTTTGATGGAAACAAAGCAATGTTGTACAGTCCTCTGGATATGAGTGTCTTGCAAATGCTATAAATGTAAATGTAAAAAGATTCAGAGAGATGTACCGGATAATCCAGCGACAACTTGTATATTCATAATCCAGGGGGAAATTTTTTGAATGGAAGTATCCATTTGGACCAAGCAAGAGAAACTGTTCATCACACACCGTCTCTGTGGAGACATAAACCTCTATAACTAAAACCCTCTCAAACCAGAGGTGTTTTACAATCATTTTTATACACAATCATTTTTATATACAGAACAATAATATTAATAATCATCACTATTATTTTTATCATCTTACAATACTGTATAAAGCATGAAATTATCTAGAAGTTAGAATATTTTAAAAACTTTCATGATTTTCAGAAAATAAAAGCATGCTTCATGCATACTGCAGATGCTGTTGGACTCATCTGAGCCATCTGGGCAGTCAGGCACTCCATCACAGAAGAGAGTAGTAGAGACACAGGTCATTTTGTTCTTGCATGCCCTCTGTCCAGCTGGACACACAAATGCTGAAACACATACATGTACATGCAGACACTGTTCATAATCAATTGCATACTGCCACATAGTTCAGGACAAGATACAGTCAAAGTACAAGGTGACTACTTATTTTAACATTCTTTTGTTCACTTGCACAAATGACTGACAATGATGCACAATTACAAAATAATGGTTAAAAATGTAACTCTGGAAGTATTTTAAATAAGTAATCTGTGAAATTTGGAAAATTTGACACCCCTTTCAGTGCTGTGCAGCCAGTCACTATATATATTATTTATTATTTATATTTATATATTATACATTCATTTCAGTAATTCAGTTCAAATAGTGAAACTCATATTATTTAGATTTATTACACACAGAGTGATCTATTTCAAGCATTTATTTATTTTAATGTTGATGGTTATGGCCTACAGTCAATGAAAACCCAAAATTCAGTATCTCAAAAATTCTGAATATAACCTGTTAAGACCAATTTTAAAAAAATGTTTTTAATTACTGCACCAATGTGGCATTTTTTTTTGTAATTTCTGTATAAAAAACCCTAAGATTTATCATAGCTTAAGCTAGATTTTATAACTGAAAATAACAGCTACAAAATTTATCTAAAAACATTTTAATTGATTGTTCTAATGCTATGAAATGTCCATCAGCAAAACTATAAAGCTTTTTCATTCATGTATCAAAAGT
Source organism: Crenuchus spilurus (assembly GCA_036984385.1). Lineage (NCBI taxonomy): Eukaryota > Metazoa > Chordata > Actinopteri > Characiformes > Crenuchidae > Crenuchus > Crenuchus spilurus. The sequence continues at coordinate 83,035 of BRDA01013750.1, read as the reverse complement.
AATTTTTCATCCACTTTATTTCAGTATATTATAAATATATTATAAATATTTGTACTTTAAATAATGTCTCCAATAACATAATTATGAGCATTACAGTTCCTCTTAAAAATAAATGACAAAGATCTGTTAAAGGTTAAATAAAACCCAAATTAAAAGCACATACCTGAGATGTCAATGCTGCTGGTGTCTATTTTGAGTCCTCCACTAGATGGGACATTGGTTAGTAACTCCTCCTCTACTGACTTTGAATCCACAGCATCACGGAAGAAAAGGTCAAAATATACCAATACACTGCCATAACTGTAAATACAGAATGTTCTTCATGTCATTTTTTTCAGCAGATTAGATCAGAAATGTATCCACCATTGATTTGGATCCACAAACTGATTTGAGTTTGGATTTCTGAAGAAAACATACACATTCTGAATTTATTTGAATCATTGTACATTAACAACGCTAATTAAATATTTTATCTAGGTAATTTTACAGTGTATAAACAATTGGTAATAGTTGTATTAATAAATGCATAATACAGGTAGTAAAATTCATACTGTAGCCTGATAAAATTCTAAAGTTGGCATAATCTGCATAATCTTGATAGGAGCAATAAATATATTATTATATAATATATAATATTTCAAAAGATTTAACTGCACTGTCATGTCATGCCACATGCTGTTGTTGATGTTAGGCAACACAGCTCTCCAATGCTATCCATCTCTTGTTGCTTGTAGCAGGCTAGCACTTGATAATACAGTATTGATAATGGTATTGATGTTATCCATCCAGGTTATACTTGGTCTTCCATGTCTTCAGAATCTCTCCACAAGTCCTGTCATAACACTTCCTTCAATGCTCTCATGTGCATGCCTCATCACATAATCAAAGAAACGTAACTTGCGGGATTTAACGTGCATTAGTAACTCCTTTTCAGTTCTGGCCATCTCATAAACTTACTCATCTTCATCAGTGACATCTTCAGCAACTTCCTGATGCATTTGTTCTCAAAGCCTACAATTTTTTTTCCTCCTTCTTCAGTGTCCAGGCTTCACATCCATATGTAACTACTGGCCAGACCAAAGCAGCCATGGACTAGTGGTAAGGATCTGGTCTTGTTCAATCCCCAGACAGGACATGCCTGAAGTGCCTAACTAAAGGCACCTAACCCCCTAACTGCTCCCCAGGCACCGGTGGATAAGGGCTGCCCACCGCTTTGGGCGAAATTTCTAACAGCTTAGTGTGTTCACTAGTGTGTGTGTGCGTGCATGCGTGTGTGTGTGTGTGTGTGTGTGTGTGTGTTTCACTGCACGAATGGGTTAAATGCAGAGGTCAAATTCCATTGTGTGAAAAATCACATTGGCAAAAATTGGTGAATCCTCATCATTCTTAGTTTGGTTCTGGTGCTGATTGACTTTCTTTCCACATCTTTGTCAATTTCACCATCACCAACATGCCCATGGCCGTTCTTGACTTCACTCCACTGGCACAGTCTGCAGCCTTTATTACTCTACATCCCAAATATATGTTCACTTGCTCCAAATGTTTTCTTTTCACTGTGATCTTCAGTATATATTCAGTGTTTGTGATCACTTTTGTTTTAGCTGCAATGATCTGCATGTTATATTCCATTCTCACTGTGACCCACCAGCTCCTGTAGTTCTTCTTTTCAGGCGTGGCCAATAAGACGATTTCATCAGCATATCTGAGATGGTTAATAGTCCTTCCACCAATACCTTTTGTGTAGCAGGTTTTAACATAGCATGCTGGATTTCTTCCTTCTGTTGTGGTGGTTCCTTTACTTGAACATGAATCATATTGCATAGTTTTTCCATCATTGACACACCTTCTTTGGATCAACAAGTTTCATGCCATCTTTGCCCATTATGGCTACTGTGCAAGGCTGGAATTAGTTGGTAAGCTTTTTTACTATCTGGAATACAGGCCTACTGTTCCCTTTCTTTGCAATATCTTCCAGCTTTCTGCACAGTGAGTCCAACTGAGCTTGTTTATCTTTTATGAGCCTCTTCTGTACTTTACTTTGCAGTTTTCTGTAATCACTAGTAGACTTTGATTTTGCCTTATGCTTCTTTTTAATCTACTCAAAGGTTTTGCTGGAAATACAGCTTTTGCATCTTTTGTGATTCTTCTGTACTGTCTTCTTAGCATCTTCCAGCAAGACATCCTTCATTTGCTGCCACAGTTCAACTGGTGTGAACTATGTGAACCAGATGCTAACCCTACAGACTTCATTTTTAATTTGACAGTAATTTGTGAAAATTCTGCCAAAATAGTTTAAAATTTTGTTCGGAAGCTAACATTAACCCATAAAATTATATCTGCAATCGACTACAAACAAAACTCTTTCTGAACTTGACTATAGACAATTTATCTTAATATAACCACAAAACTCTATCTGTACCTGGCAGAACATTTTGTCCCTTTAGGTATGGACAAATATTTATAAAAAAAAAAAAAAAAGACATAAGCTCAAGACATTCCTTTGATACAATAATTCTTTACATTAAAAAAGCATTATTTTCATCATGTGAATTCAATAATCATTAATTATATTCTTTTCTATTAATGAATTAACAGAATGTAAATAACAGGCTTTAAAAATGTAACCATTTGTAATTTGTTTCTATCAAACTACCACTATAAAAAATTTAATCAGTACTAAACTGCAGTCTGTATGTTTACTTGCACTTATTTCATTCAGTATGGACAGAAGCCTTGGGTATATTTATACAAAACATAAAATACAGCTTCATAAGCTGTCTGTATCTTTATACAGTAATAAACCATCACAGAAAGCACACAGAAATCTTTGGTTCTCCATGCTGATGGACTTCAGATTATTAATAACATGATAGCATGACTCTGTCAGCAGAATTACTGTAAATCATTTACTTTTTTGTTTGTTAGTTTTTTGGTCCTGGTACTGTTATGGGATTAAAAGCTGTCATTTAGGCGTCAAAGCAACGGTACACAATCAACTAACCAGCTTTGAACTTGAACTATGGATACTTTAATGGTTGAAACTACAAACATGCATAAATCATGTTTTAAAAATGTGTACATTGTTTTAATAAAGTATTCATTTTGGTACCACTAGTTCTTACCTGAATTCAGTTACTCTGCAGTTTCCAAACTGATCTTTAAGGGAACTGCGGCCAAAAGCTTCAGAAATCTGACAGAACAACAGTCAAAATGGTGAGCAGCTTTAAGCTCAGAGTGACTAAATCAATTAAATCAAATATAAAATCCAGAATATTTCACAAATTAAAAGTGATAATTCACCAGCCATTCAGTATCAAAGGCCAGGGCTTTAAATGCAGGGCTGCTTTTTTTTCGGAGTTCCTCTGTGAAAATAGCTCCTTCTGAGATGATTAGACTTCCAGTAAGTGTTGAGTTGGTTGGCTTTGGAGTTTCCTGAATGGCTAAAAGATAAAATTTTCTGATTAGTACAAGTTATTATAATAATTTATTATAATAACTTATAAATAAATTATATAACAATTTATTTATCATTATACAGAAATGTAATGGTCAGTAGTGTGAGGTTTTGGGCCAAGATCAAAAACTTTAACCTTCTGTTTAACTAATTTAACATTTAAATACTTAATATTTACTTGTCTTTAATTTAATCTGTATGTTTAATTGTGTATTCTGCAATTATATACCCACTGTTTATAGTATTGTATGTTCTGTGTATACGATGTATATTGTTTGATCTATATTGTGTATTGTCTATAAATTATATGTACATAGCTTGTATATTGTACTGTATATAATATTATCAAGACAACAACCAGAAACAAAATTTCTTGTATCAACACACCTGGCCAGTAAATCTGATTTCAATTCTGATCACATCACTTACAGTTGCAGGAAAAATAACTCAACACTGGAATTCCATGGATTTCTGTATTAATTACTATTATAAATAATAATATTATGGTTTGTGGTTATCTTACTGGCAAATGTAGACAAAAAAAATCTAATTAAGCTAATAGCACACAAACAGTTGTACTGTTCAGGCTTTTTCTTTCAGCAGATTAAGTTCACATCCACAGTGGAGTGTCACGCTCCCTGCCCAGTTATTTGTCTCTGAGTTCTGGTGTTTTCTGTGTCTCTGCCTTGTCAGCCCTGTGACACCCCTCTCATCAGTGCCTGCATCTGGTCCCACACCTTGTGTATCATAGTCTAACTTGATTACATTACCCTTTATATTCCCTCCTCTTTTTCAGTCCTGTGTGGTTCATTATAATATGTCTTCTGTGTATTCTCTGGTTTTTATGTGATGTTCTGTGTTGGTTTATTTTGTGTTTTATTTCAGTTTTTGTTTTCATTCATTAAAACAGTCTTATCTCTCAGTGTGTATGTCTGCCTCTCCAGCATTACAGGAGACTAGAAAGAGTAAGAGAAGAGTAAGAGACTTATATCGTAAAACGTGAGTTTTTTCGAAATTGTCGTGTTTCCATTAAGCACATTTTTATTCGCAATTCTAATTTGCGATATTTCAGGGTCAATGGAAACGCGAGTGTTAGTAGCAATTGTATAGTACAAGAGGAGAACAGTCAAAGTAATAATGTAATACAAAAAGAAATTTGTGGTTTGCTCATAATAACTAATATGCAGCAATATATACCTTGTAGTTTTTTCTATTTTGGTCAATTTCAGTCTCATACCCTCTTCTTTCATGAGACATATCCACATATAAATTACATACTAATAAAAAGAAACTTAATGACGATTTACTCACTTTTTTTACTATGGCCTTCATGGCTTAAGCATGTGATGCCTGTGCACTGTTTTTGTACTATTAAGAAACATGACAGCTAAATGCTATTAATAATACTAGATGTTAGCATGAAAGCTTTTATAGTAAATTAGGGCTACTGAATTAAAAAAAGTATTTTTCCCTGTTCAAATTAGTTTGAGAAAAATTGTAATGTATACTCAGTGTTTGTTGAACAGTTTGCAGTAAGGATTTTTTTCCCAATATTTACACATTATGGGTAAATAGAACCAAATCAAACAAAAGAGAAAAAATATTAGACTTGGTATAATATTTGTTTAGAAAAATGATCCAATGTCTGAGTGGCAAAAGTATGTGAACCTTTGCTTAAAGAATGTGGTGTGACCCCCTTGTGCAGCAATAACTAAATATTTCTCAAGCACTGCTGGGGAGGGCAATAATGGTCTTGGATTTCTTCCATTCAAGCTTGTTGATCAACAACTTTTCTTCTTAGGTCTTCAGAAATTTCATTTGTTCATTTCATGATCTACTTCCACAAGCATGTTGTGAAGATGAGACGTTTTTGCCAGATGCCTGTTTTTTTGTTTTGTTTTTGTTTTGTTTTGTTTTTAAATAAAAAATGGTGCCAAATCACACATGGCTGACAACACCTGCCTCTAATTTCACCATAAAATGATCTGTTTATCCTAAAGCTTCACAAACTTTTGTCACTAAGACATGTAATAATGGGTCAGTTTTCCTCAATAAATAAATGTCATATATTTTTGTCTAATTTCTTTGATTTAATTTTCTTTATCTGCCTTTGGGCTTGTATGACAATCTGATTAAGTTTTAGAACAAATATATGCAGAAACATTTCATCTTTAATGTCTGTCCCAAATGTCAAAATGTTTTGTTTGAACTCTGCATTACAGGACTATTTACATAAATACATCTTTCATTCTATCATTAACAACACAACACACAATGTGTAGCACTACACAGCAAATCCGATTATTTTGTCTGGTGTCAGTATGATTCATGTAATGCACGTGTCAAACTCCAGTCCTGGAGGGCCGGATTCCTGCAGAGTTTGGTGATCTTCCTGATCAAACACACCTGATTCAGCTCAGCAGATATTGAGCAGGTTTAACTGTAGTGTCAGAGCAGAGAAATCACCAAACTCTGCAGGAATCCGGCCCTCCAGGAATGGACTCTGACACCCCTGATAGTGTGTCAGCTACAAAAGTCAGGTAGACATGTAGTTGCCTTGGAGTTTGTGCAGTGATTTCTTGGGTTCAAGAAATTGCACTGCCGACCACTCTGCCCTTAGTCATGCCTGCCTTTCCCTGAAAATGAATTGGGGATCTGCAATTGTCACTAACAATAGAAGAAGCCCTTTATTTTTATACTGTATTTGGATTTGAATCTTAACAGGCTACAGTGTTGCCCACTACACCAAACAAATACATTGTGTAAATAAATGTTTAATTGGTTATTAGATACTGATTCTTGTTCAGTTTATCATGTAGAATCAATTACAATAAATGTTGATTTAATAAAGTAAGTCAATTTTCTGCTCTGTTTGGAGAGACTTGAAATTGAGTAGGTAACCATTCACTTAAAAAGACTGAGGCATGTCATTAATCATGACTTCATAACATAATTAGCACTAAAGATCACTTTACTTGGACTGACAAATAAAGTAATAAGTAATGATAATCTAATAAGTAGTAAGGAGTAATTAAAGTCTAAAATACAATGTAAATGTCAGTTAATAAATGGTTAACAATTGAAAATTGATTGTTACAGCACAGGTAAAAAAACTACTAATCTTGTTACATTATGCTTCATGTAAGTAGAAAGTAATATTGTACATTAGTATAGTATATAGTATATTATCCATTCAGTAGAAACCAGCAGTGCAAGAGAAAAAGGATTGAAAATAGGTGCTTACCTGGAGTCTGCAAGGAAATACCAACAATCAGCCCGATGCAAACAACAAACAGTACAAGCACAATGACGGTCAGGATAATCTCAAAACAAGACCAACTACTCTTGAGTTTACGCATCTTGTACAGCTCTGTGCTCTGTGAATTTAGAAATGTCTTGCAACTGCGTGCTAACTTGATCTGACAGATTTAAAGATTGGTGCTTTACTGCTGTATCTCCAGTAAATGTATAACTGCATGACTGCTTATGGCAGCTATAAACTTTTATTGTACAACAGCAAACAGTAATGATTAAGTGCAAAAATGGTGGAGCTATACTGATGTAAGCAAAATAGGCAGGCACGTGTACATATGTTGATTTCTAATGACCCTAGAATTCCCTTTTACTTTCTTAGAGTAAGGACAATTTGGTATTTCATGACTATGTGCCATTTAATATGATACGTTATATAATTAAACACGTTTACATATGGTTTAACTGAATTTGAAACTTTATCAGCTTTGTGCTCAGACAAGCTCAGAGATTATCCAAAGAATAACTTTAGAAATTTAGAAACCTTTTAGACATTTTACAGGAGGAAACATGTTTGTTTTAAACATTGCACCTTTATGTGCTTCACTGGCATCACTTTTAATTTTTTTATTTTATAGTCACAATTAGTTGTGTTTATTCAGTCAAGGAAAGCATGGAGAACAGTTCTATTTTTTCACAATATTCATATTTTTGGAGATGAACTAACACAAATATCTGAAACCAAATCAAATAATTTTATTTGTAAATATTCACACTTTATAATATATACCATATATTACCAGCTCCAGCTAATCCATAATTAATTCAATTAAATCAGGTAAGGAATAAATGGATGGACCAAGAAGATCAGGAATCAAATCTATGCTCTTCAGGGTTCAGACAGAGCAGGTGGAGGAGTGTGCTTAGGCAGACTTGTTCCCCTCCACAATCTCATTTCATACTAGAATGAAAGTGAATTGCTAGGGCCCATTCTTTTGGGACCATTGAAGAACTAGCACCCAGCCCTCCACCAAAACATATATATTGTGTTTATACAAATGTTATACACTATTTTACTAGTAAAAACAGTGCTGAGATAAATATTTTTCACGCATTTCCATGGCTGATTTTTCACAGTATTGTAAAAATAGATTTAAAATATTTATAAATAAAACTATCAATATTTACTAACATTAGTAAAACATCATTCAACAGAAAACAACATACACTGTTTTTGTGTCTTTATTCACACTGTTTAAGTGGAATTAATGGAATTTTAATTCTACTACAAAAAAAAAGAGCTTAACTGGATTTAAGTGAATCAGTAAAGGTTAAACTTATAAACATATGAACTTGCATTCAAGTGAACAGGTTTAAAGTGCTAATCAGCTTACACACTGAATACCAACACTGAAGCAATTATTAAGGACTACACTAGTCACATTTTATTACTCTTCTTGCATTTGTGCCTTCTCTCGTGGCTTCTTCTGTGTTTGCAACGGTTTCCATTTTCTACACTGTGTGCTGCACCCATCTTTGCTGAAGTAAGAGAAGATAAAATATAATTACAAAACTCATTCTTTGGCAATAATACATATGATTTCAATCCTTGTTTATATATTAAAAATCACCTGGTCCTTAGCAGGTCTTAAAATAAATAAAAATAACCACCTTTAGCAGAAATAACTTGAAATAATCATCTTATGCAAGACTACCAGTGGCCAGACACTGTGAAGAACTTCACATTCTTTTATGCAGGCCAAGTTCAATCCACATAATTGGGTTGAGGTGTAGATTTTTACTACTTGGGATATGACATTCCAACCCTGATTCTTATAGTCATTCTGTTGTAGATGTTAGTGTGCTTGGGATCATTGTCCTGTTGTATGACTCAATTTCAGCCAAGAATTTGCCTCTAGAATACTTTCATATACAGAGTTCTTTTCATGTTCTTTTCAGAAAGAAGTTTTCCAAACAAATCATACTTATTCCACATACTTTTTCCAATTGTACTGTTATGAACTTCAACATTTCAACATCCTGAGAAAAGTAATTTCAAAGATATCTATCTATCTATCTATCTATATATATATATATAAAATTTTATTTTTTTTGCATTGCATGTTCTGACCTTGGCATGAATTTATAACCCTTCCCAGATTGACGAGCAGTAACAATTGCTTCATTAATTGCAGATTGTTGCTGATGTCATTCCTCCTAGACATTGTACCAATGCCGAATGCTCCAGATCAGCAAACTTCCATAACTTCTGGTTAGACTTGTTGGTTACACTTGCTGATAATCAAGGACATTCAAATGGCATGGATCTGGCTGATATTTACCCACTTAATTCATATGGAAGCAATAAGAGTGTACTTAATTTCTCACACACTGCTACAGCATTTTGGCGCAGTGTAATGTGTTGTGTTTTTAAAATAAGGTTAATTTAACTCATTTAAAAACTTTCTAAGGACCAGATTTTTTTATGTCCTAATTTGTAAATCCATAGAATTCAATGGGTAACAAGTTTACAGTAACCAAATGAAAATATTTTAGTGCAGTTTATTTCCTGAATTAAGCACATTAACAATTAATCCTTGCAGCAACTAATGTTCAATTGCTTTTCTGCAGACCACATTTTTCCTGAATGTTAAAATGTGTAAATGTGCATTAAATCTTAAAGAAGTTTGTTCACTGTGAAAGATTTTTTTTTCACAAATCAATAAACTTCAGTTACATTTTTGCATATGATTGTATATAAACAGTCATTGCAGAATATCATGACCACCCCTGGTTACGAATTAATGTGGGATGTGACAAATTCCACAAAACAGGTTTTGTACATAAAAATTAGGAAGCACACCAGTCAGTTGTAGCAGTTTTTTTCCTTTCATATTTTGTTGTAATGGAAGGCACTTTGTGGCCAAGTTCTGTAAAAAATGAGATATAAATAAACTTTACTTACTTACAGAGTGCAAAAGTGATTATCATGAGCAAAATATAGCAAGATTTCACTGATGTCCAAAGGGGCATGATAATACCAGTACCAGCTGAAGAGTGGTAGCGTCTTGGAAACTGCTAACTTCATAAGATGTTCTAGAGCCACACTAGTAAAGGTGTACTGAGAATGCACTTCTTGTACTTTGCCTCCCAACAGCATAACAGTGGTGCCCTAAGAGTCACTGGTGCCAGAAAGGAATGACAACTCTGGTAAGAGGTACAGAGCAACTGATGTACCAAACAGTGGACCAGTTAAATTCTATGACAGGGGTGTCAAACTCCAGTTCTGGAGGATCAGGTTCCTGCACATCTTCCTGGTCAAACACACCTAATTTAACTCAGCAAGCAATTACCAGGTTTAACTATAGTGTCAGATTAAAGAAATCACCAAACTGTGCTGGACCCTGGCCCTCCAGGACTGGGAGTTTTACACCCATACTCTATAATGAACATGAGCAATGAAAAAGTGTCAGGGATCATCGTCTTGGCACCTGCGATGTCCTGGGACAAGTTCATTCCAAACCAAGGATGGTCATAATATTCTAATATGACCATGTATACACACACAAAAAAGAAATATACACCAATATACAATTATAGCCTACACATGGTACAGGTTGGAGTGGGCTGTTCTGAGCCTGGGATCCAAGAGTCATATCCAGATCCTAGCCAAAACCACTGGGGGGCAGCAAAGGTTGGGGTAGAAACCACATGCCAGGAGTGATTCTGAGTAAAAAGCATGGTCAGAGAGAAGTGATCAAAGGGCATGTGAGACATCTACAAAACAACAGGTTTACACAACTATGATACAAGTACTTAATACCAAAATTATGTAACATTTCCAAGACATTTTAAGTGTCCTAAACAACTAATGTGTGAAAGAACTAATACTCAAAATGAAAAACTGTCTAAGCAGAAGAAGAAAAAGAGGTCAGAAGATTGCAAAGTAAGATGTGAGATGTGTTACTAAACTCTCTGAAATAGATACTGGACCATCACTTGGTGTAACTTTGAAGGGTACATTTTCAGAACATAATTGTACCAGATTGTGTTGTAATCAATTGATTTGCAGTTAAATTTGACAGTTGACAGTGTGAAGGATACCATTAAGGGTATATTTACAGTGTATTTTGTTGAACAAAAATATACCTGTAATGTAGGTTCCTTTCCAAAAGTACACTATGACAAAGGTGTTTTTGATTTTTACTCCTTTTCTACTGGATGTTTTCCCACATCCAACCTCATTTTTGGACTTTCTGCACTGTGACGAGCAGAGGTCTTAAGAAATAAACTGACTGCAAAATGACAATGTGTACAGAAGAGAAATATGATTATAAATGATGTGTTGTCGTGTTTTACCGCATCATTCCAGCTGTGTTCAACTTGAGGTGGGAACCTGTTGGGTGGAACATGAAAATTATAAAAGAATGCTTAAGAATCTTAGGGCGTTTTCACACCTGTAGTTTGTTTCTCTGGTCCGAATCAGATTGTTTACTTGAAGCATTTCCCCCGCTATTTACATTTACAGCATTTGGCAGACGCTCTTATCCTGAGCCATGTACAACAGTGCTTTGATGACATTAAGAAAATTATCTCTGCTAGTACAAACAGGATAGAGTCCAAACAACCCTTCGGTTCACACACTGTAAGAACAACCATTACTAGTACCCTAGAAAGAAGGAAAGATGTTCAATTATCCACAATCTAAGAGCATAATAATGCATTATAACAAGAGATTTAAACTAGTGCTGGCTTAAGTGCTCCACAAAGAGATGGGTCTTCAGTCTGCGTTTGAAGACCGTGAGAGACTTTATATGGTTTGTTTTCACACAGGCAGAAACATAAACACACCAAAATGCGCCCCAACAAACCACGCAAACACCATCTCCTCTGTTTGGTCAGAGCTGTCTGGCGCTAGAGCAGCATTAAGAGCAAAAACTGTTACTGTCCTGTTGCCTTTTGTCGTTCACCTACTGTCTCACTGCACTCGCCTGTTCCGAGTCACGATTTCATTCCACTGTTTAACTGTCTTGACAGCCCTCGCATATCTGCTGCGAGACAATGAAGCGTGACACTAGGAACTGATGCGCGACACAGTCTATGCGGTGGGTTAATGATGTGCGACAGCAACAGTACGGCACAGTTTTAGCACTAACCGTATCTTCGTTTAGCTCAAACTTGGGGAGTACACCATAGTTGGGTCGGATCACATTCTCACCACAAGCAAACTACTGCAGAGTTAGTTTGGGACCGGACCATAGCCACCACCTCTCGTGGGTCTCAGTACAGTTTGTTTGATCTGCACCAGAGTGTGATTACTGTTTTCACACCTGACAAAACGAACCATACCAAAGGAGCAACCGACCCAGAGTCTGTTTTAACCAGACCAAATAGTGCTGGTGTGAAAACGCCCTTATAAACACTGCACAAACACTACCAATCGTAAAATCGATAGATCAGTGGCGAGAATGGTTTTGAGAAACCTGAATTGAATATCTGCACGAATGACTCCTAAAGGGTACATGTCCAAGAATGGACCTTAATCTTCATAAAACAATAGGATTGAATAATATAGTCATATATTTAGTCATAAATCCACATCAAAAATGTCTCAGAAAAAATACAGACTGACAATTTAAACAAGGAAAATGTCAGGGATCACCACTGTGTGAACACTCCTTACATCTGGGCCTGCAAAGTAGACACATGGTTAAGATGCCAAAGTTATCCAAGGTTCATTGTCAACTCTGCCTAAAGTTTGCACAGTGTACCATAATTGGACATTGGAAGATTGGAAAATATTGCCTTCTCAGACAAATCCAAGGTGCTCTGCTTCAGTTGGGAATGAGTGTCTCCAGATTCTTTTGATCACTTAATACAGTCAATGCCACGATGTCTTGGTATTGTCAACCAAGCCAAGGGTGGCGATTCCCACTAATAGGTAGGTAAACATAATGTGATTCAGCAGAAGATTACGACTGTCTCTGCAAAAAAGGAGATTTGTTGTAGTCTTACTGCAGTTGTTAAGAAAGATTTCACACAGTGCTCTTTAACACAACACAGCTGTCAACCTGCTACTGAAATCAGTTTCTCCAGGGTAGTGTACAGGGGATGTGAGGTATTGTTCAAGGTAACTTATAGTTTGTTGATGCTTTGTTCTTCTTCCACCACCTACAAAAAGTCCAGCTTGACTCCTACAACAGAGACAGCTTTCCTTCCATCCTTATCAATTTGTTGAATCGGTTCATGACACACAGCAGCATAGAATAAAGCACTTGCTACAAAAGACTAGTATAATGTCCATAGAAACTTCCAACAGATCTTCTCAGGAAGTACAGACAGCTCTGGCCTTTTTTGAACACCACATGGGGATTACAACTCTAGTCTAGTTTACTGTCCATGTAAACATTCGGATGTATGTCTCATATGTTTTGACCACCACCACATCTACTCCACCTATGACTGGTGACAATGCAAGTTCCTGACTTCCTAGTCAGTTAAAGGATTTTGCTAACTGGAAAACTTATTAGCCTCCTGTGAAATCCTCCTCTGGTCCATTCCTGATACACCCAACAACAGTCATGTCCTCAGAGAATTTCTCAAAAGTCTCAATTGTACTTGAAGTCAGAGTTGTTGAGTTTAAACAGGAATTGGGCTTCCATGAGGATCCCCAAAACTGCACTCCACCTTGTCTGAGACAAAGCCCAGATGGACCTTCAAGGGTTCTTTAGTAAAGAAAGTGGTTCTACATAGAACCATTAACACTAAAAAAAAAACCTTAACATGGAAAAAGTTGTAGTTACGATGTCAAGCTTGTAATAATAGAGGAACCCTTTTGGGTGCTATATAGAACAATTTTCAAAAAGCTTCTATATAGAACCATCTACAGCACATTCCTTATCAATCTGAAGAACGCTTTGGGTTCATTCAGTGTTCATTGTTCTATACAGAACCATTTAGTAAAAGAACCCTTGAAGAACCATCTTTTTCCAGAGTGACCAATTGTTCATATTGGGGTAATACAGTTAGACAGTATATTGTCCATGATGATGGAGTCATCAACCTGCATCAGCCAAGCTTCTCCCCTCAGAGCACAGGCTGTCTTAAGTGCAGTGGAGAAATTAAAGAAAATGATTGCTACAGTGCTACCTGGTGTGTCCAAGTGAGAGTTTCTTTTGTCCATCAGGTAGACCACTACATCATCCACTACAGTGCCCGATATGTAAACTGCAGGGGGTCAAGAGCTGTTCTGATCAGGAACTTAGATGAGTTACCATCAGCCTTTCAACCATTTCAGTAAGTGGGATATCAGTGCAACAGGTTGATGGACATTTAATGCTATCATTTGCCTTTTATTGGGGTCAAAAACCACAATACCTGGGACTTTTTCAGCTGCAGCTCAGGTTAAAGATGTGCTGAAATATTTCACATAGTTGCTCTGAACAGTTTCAGCACCTAGGGTTCAATTTCATTGTGAAAGGAAGGTGTCAGGTGTTTGAAATAAACAATGCTTGTTGGTGGTATGAATGGCTGGAAGGAGAGGCTGCAAGTGGTCCGTGGAATTGTTATAAAGGTTTATTAATCTGCATCAAAGTCCAAGTCAGTGGCACTATACACATCCCATTATAGCCACCAGGAAGCTCCTCAACCTCAGGGTCCACTTGTTAACTATCTTGGGATCACCATCTGTCTCTGAACCAGGTTTGTACAATGAAGTGCGGTAAACCAGGTTATGCTCCAAATGACTCAGTGGAAGGAGAGCAGCAGATCTATGTGCATCTTTAACATTGGCTTATGACAGGTCCAGTACTTTCTCACCTTGCAGTCCACACATTCTCTGAACGAGAGCAGATTTGATAAGAGGGTACCAATGTTTATGTGGATGACACCACATGCTGTGTTCACGTTTACAGAAGGTGGAACGTACACAGCACACTGGACAACATGGGAATATTCATGCAGTAGATAATATGGGTGCATAGCCATGCACTCAGTGTGCAAACTATTTCTTTAACTGTAATGTGTTTGGAATTACTCCATTTATCATTCACACAGCAAGTCCACCTCCTTTCTCTTACCAGTCTGCGTGCCCTCACAGAAGTGAATCCATTCAGGTGAACATGAGAGTCTTCTATGCACAGACTTGGCCACAACTCTGTAAAGTATATGATGTGATGCAGCACTTGCAGTATTCCCACCGAGTCCGAGTTATAGTAGACATTTTGCCCATTTTATTTGTTTAGGTTAGGGTAACACACAATTACACTGACTAACAGATAATGAGTTTAATGTAAATTAAATGCAATCTATGAAGCATCAAAAACAGCCTATCGAAGTGTTACCCACCTGTTTCCTACCAATCCATTTTGCAGGTTTGGAGAGGCAGTTTCACAGTCCTGGTGAGAATTTCCTGAATGAAAAGTAAAAGAATGTGTTTGAAAACAGAAGGATAAAGATCAAACTGCTAAACTGTTAAAACTGATAAAGCTATAGTGACCACGTAATGCAGGAGAGTAATGCAACGTAATGCAGTAAGGCAATCTCATACCTAAAGTATATTTCAGCCTGATTGGACGACCATAAAGCCATATTCCATCAAGAAGCTCAATAGCATAGGGTACAGCTTCAGCATGTTTATAGTACACAAAGCCAAAAGACCTTTGTTGCCCCTCTCGGTCTCTTGGAATGACGACCTTCCGCACTGGACCTGCCTGAGAACAGTAAAAAGATTCAGACAAAAAATTTACAAACACATTCAATGTTATTCAATGTTTGATTACATCACTTAAAGTAACAGCTGGACAAGAAAAATGTTTACACACTTCCTGTCCGGGTTTTTATCATCATGGTAACTGCACATCTAAATCGTCAAACAATGTCCCATTTTATTTTGTAATCTCATTATCTATAAAAATAATTGGGCGGCACGGTGGCTTAGTGGTTAGCACGTTTGCCTCTCAGCGCTGAGGTCTTGGGTTCGAGTCCACATCTGAGCGGAGTTTCCATGTTCTCCCCGTGTCTGCGTGGGTTTCCTCCGGGGACTCCGGTTTCCTCCCACAGTCCAAAAACATGGAGATCAGGTGAATTGGCTACTCTAAAAATTACCCTGGTGTGTATGTATGTATGTATGTATGTTTGCCCAGATATGGTTGGCACTCTGTCCTGGGTGATACCCCTAGTGCTCGATGCAGTCCTTCAGGTGGACGGTCGCTTCCGGTTGAGAGTGCGTGATTGGCTGCCGCTTCTCGCCGGTGTGTGTATGTGGTTGAGTGTGTGTAAATGGAGTGTGTTGATTGTAAAGCGTCCTTGGGTATCTTGAAAGGCGCTATATGAGTGTAACGTTCATTCATTCATTCATTATCTATAAAAATGGACATATGTCACATCTGAAAATAGTAGTCACAGCCTTGACGCCTGGATTTTGTCTGTTCTTTAGTTTATTTGTATACTGTGGAAATAATAATACAAATAAAACTAAAATAAACAACTTCTGTTACAAAACAACTGATTGGCTGTATTCGGGGTAAGGGTGGTGAACAACATGTATGCAGACAGCTTATATATTTTACATTTTGCCAGACTACCTCTTTAATATCCAACCACACACTGTACAAGGCCAGGTCATTTATACAGCACATTTCATGCACAAAGGAAATTCATAGCATAAATCCTTATATACTGAACAAAAATATAAATGCAGAACTGTTTTTGCATGTTCTTGAGCTGAAGACTTTTTCTATGTACAGTACACAAAAGGCTTTTTTCTCTCAAATGATGTTCACAAATTTGTCTAAATCTGTGTTAGTGAGCACTTCTCCTTTCCCCAGATAATCCATCTACCTCACAGCTGTGTCATATCAAGATGCTGATTAGACAGCATGATTATTGCACAGGTGTGCATTAGGCTGGCCACAATAAAAAGCCATTCTACAATCTGCACTTTTATCACACAGCACAATGCCACAGATGTCATATGCTTTAAGGGAGCATGCAATTGGCATGCTGACTGCAGGATTGTCCACCAGAGCTGTTGCCCGTAAATTGAATGTTAATTTCTTTCCCCTAAGGGAAGCTCATCTGCATGTTTGGCGTCCTCATTGGGGTCTCCACCTGACTGCAGTTTATTGTTGTAACCATCGACAGTGGGCAAATGCTCACATGCAATGGCATATGGCATGTTGGAGAGATGTTCTCTTCACGGAACATTCCCGGTTTTCACTGTACAGGGCAGATGGCAGACTGCATGTATGGCATTGTGTGGGCGAGTGTGGTTGGGCAGTGGTGGTTTCTGATATGGGCGATATGGCCAGATGGCCAGGGTGGCATCTCATCATGGGCAGGACAAGCACCCAGCCCCTCCTCTCCCCGCCCCCACAAAAACATTATTTCATACAGCCTGTCTAGCCTACATATCATTTCTTATCGCCCACTTGTGGGGAGCGGGTGCCCTTCACCAGGTGAGGTGTGTAGCTTGCTGCTGCCCACAGAGAGGTGGTGGATGGTGGTGGATGGGTTCACCCAGGGTAGGACCGCCCCTGCTCATGTGTAAAATTTCAGAGGAAGTGGGGTGTTGGTTTTTGGAATACTTTAAAAAATGTACCCTGACCACCCAAAAACTCTTATAGTCACATCATAAAAAATAGTGTTGGAGATGCCTTTCTAATATTAGAAGACCCAGATTAGATTAAGATTAGATTAATCTAGAAATACAGATTAGTATAAAACTAAATTAAGATTTAAGAGTAATTAAAAGCAATTAAAAACGTCTGTGAATACACCCTTTAGATTTTAGGTTAGTTTGACGTTTGTGTAGGGCGGCTTTCTGTCAGACTGTTGGCTGAAGAATTTTGGCACCTGGCAAGCTGGGACTCCACTGAGGTGGCCTTTGTGGCGCTTCTTGGATCACTGCACTTCCGCCACTCTGGATTTGATTTGTCCTTGTTTGTGGTGTTACAGTGACGTGAAGACACTTCGAAATCTGATTTGAGCGGCCAGAGAATCCACACTGAGACAGTTCTGGGCAAATCGGATTGAAATCAGATTTAAAACCACCTCCACACGTGACTTAGATCAGACTTGCAAAAATCAGACTGTGTGTGGTTTTTGACGGTCTGGACTATCAAAAAAAATCAATCTTGATGAGCTAAAAATTGGATTTGGGCTTGTTGTCTGAAGGCGAATTTGAACTAGGCTGCAACCACAAGACTCAAATAAATGTGTCAATTAAAGTAATCAGAAACCCAGTTAACCCTGCCACTAAACCAACAAAGTCCAGAACAAATAACTTTTAAATTAAAAATAAAACATTAAAAAATCAATTCGGTCTCCCAAAATCAACACTTGTCCGAAATAATGATCAAAGCGCTATTTTTGCTAAAAACAATATATTTCAAAGATTTTAATGTAACACAACCCCAGCAGATCCTACCTGCAGAAAAAGCTCAAACAAGATCTCCTCCTTCACACAGCTGTGCAAATTGCTCACAAAAATGGTCTTATCGATCTCGCTCTGATTCTCAAACATGTTTTACAACCACGCGATGAGCTTGAAATGATATACAAGCTCCTGTCACACCATTTGGCAGGAATTTAACAGGACTCCGATGCATACAAAAGCATGGCAGCCTCCAGTTTGAATGACTGAGTCACGACAGCGTCGTACTGTATTAGTACAGCAGAGGGCGCTGCAGCCTCGTTTATAATACAATGTTCTAAAAGCTGTGTGTATTGTGTCTTTGGTGTATTAAGCTGGAAGCTGGACAATCTCAAATCACAGTTACCTGCGTTTGCCAGGTAGGTTTTCACCATTAGATGTAAGGTAGTCAGATGCTACAAAATAAATGTGGGTTTAACTTACACTCACTGGCCATTTCATTAGGAACGCATTGTAACTACACTCATTGTTCATTTTATCAGCTCCACTGACCATGTAGATAAACTTTGTAGTTCTACAATTACAGACTGTAGTCCATCTGTTTCTCTGTGTACTTTGTTAGCCTCTTTTCACCCTGTTCTTCACTGGTCAGGACCATGACAGACCATGTAGTATTTGGTGGATCATTCTCAGCACTGCGCTAACACTGATGTGGTGGTGGTGTTATGAGGGGTCAGATTCGGCAAAACTGCTGACTCATAGTTGGCAGAGTCACATAGGACCCCAGAGTAACTTTTAAGCAACTGAAGGCCTCTCTCACATTGGCTTATGTAAATGTTCATGAGTCCAACATCAGGACAACACTGAACAACAATGGTGTGCATGGCAGGGTTGCAAGGAGAAAGCCACTGCTCTCCAAAAAGAACATTGCTGCTCATCTTCAGTTTGCTAAAGATCACGTGGACAAGCCAGAAGGCTATAGGTTCACAAACTTTTAAGCACCAATGTAGTTTATTGATCATTACAAACAGAGATGTTCTGAACTTGCACATCTTGTATAATCTCCATAGTAAAGTATTGAACAATAGTATGAGAGCTACTCTGAAATACCTGCACATTAACCTGAGGTCACCATGTTCAATGCCAATTATCAGCTTTTTTCATAATCTAAAAATCTGATTTTTTTATTTTTTGGTCTTGGATATATAACATACTTTGATCTACTCATTTACATTTCTAAATTGCATGTAATCCATGTAAATATGTATGTCTTGTTTAGATGATGGTGACCTTTAATGAGCAGATCAGAACCATGTCTGGAAGCTCTGCTCAGGTTTGTTTCCTGCTGTAACAGGTAGTCAGGTGTAGGTCATATTACAGAAAGGAATGTGTAGGCTGATCTTCAGAAGAGGAGGAGCTGTGATAGACAGGCCCAGTCAGCTGGCTCCATTTCCTGTACAGTGTAGTGTGTCAGAAACACACACAGCCACTTCTCTATGAGAGTGAAGGACCAGTTTTTTTCTTCACAATGGTAAAGTATTAATTCTTCTATGTTAAGGATCTTAGACCTTTCTATTGAATGTGTCAGGGTGTGGTTTCTGCTGTATTTTCTCTGTCAGTGCTGGGTTTGGCTTAAAAAGGCATTGAGTGGACTTCTGTTGTGTTTGTTTGTGAATGAGACAGGTTATGTCGGCAGATTTGTTTTGATTGTAATGCTCTAGGGTGTATTTCCCAAATCTGGATTTTCTCAGCTTGCTCTAAGCTCAAATTCAAGCCTGTGAAAAGGACAGAAGGCTATGGGCATTTCTTAAGAGAATTCTCATTTTTATTTTAGCCAGTAAATAAATAAATAGATTTACCAGCTTTATTGAAAAGTCCTGCTTTGTAGTTCTAAGATTTCTAATTATTATTCATTAAAGAACAGGAATGTGCGTTAGCTCCCCTGCTGTTGAAAAGTCATGGCTTTTTGATTAAATAGTCTTGCTAAATATTAAAATAAAATCCAGGAATTCTCAATAAAGCTGGATTTACTCCAGAGTGATGATCAGCCCAGAGTCAAACATTTCCAATTGAAAAGTCAAGGAAATTTCTTAAGAAAAAAAATCAAATGTATCCACCTTTTTTGAGAAGTCCTGCTTCATTATGTGTCCTCTAGAATAAACTTGGTTACATGGGACATGGTTAGCGCATGTACTTAAGTTCACATTATGTTGGACAGTCTTCATCAAATATTAGTCATTTCTCAGTAGAATAATTTAAGTCATGATTATCCACCAAGAATGTATTTAAACACAGTTCATATTTGACAGCCTTGACATTTGTCTTAAATTATCTAAACATTGAAATTAACTCTAGGATTTCTCAGTAGAGCAGGCTAATGTAGCCTAAAGTGATTATTATCCAGTGCATTTTAGCTCACCTCCTGTTGGAAAGCCCAAATGATGTTTGTCTGCTGGCAATTTAAAATAATTCTCATTTAACTTAATCAAGTTGGTCTGTTTTTCTTTAAGAAACCTAGTGCTGATGATTTAGCAAGCTAAATATTGCATTAAGACAGAAACTACTAGAGGGAAAATGATGTAGTACCAGAAAGTTATATGATGAATTTAGCAACACTACATCTATTCAAATGCGACTTCTGCCAAATTCAGTGTTAGCCAATTTTCCATCCTATCCTAAATATCAGGCATATTTAATGTCTGAAGTTTGCTTCTTTAGTTTTGCACTGGAGCTAAGAGGCTAATGTACAAGTATCTGATGTCCCAGTAATTAGCACCATGCAAGCTTTTAGCTTAGCTAATTAGCTCAACGTAAACACAAACAGGCTTGTTCGGGTTCTGACACTGTATGACATACTGTTGTCTATAAAAATAGATAAAATTAGGACAAAGTCTTTGTTTTAAGGTGGATGTTGTTACAGTTTTTAGCCAAGTGACATTTTTGTAGGTCATTTGTTTTTATAGATAACATTAAGTCTTACAGTTGGCTACATTTTACCTGCTAATTAGGTAGTAGCTCAACTGCAAAACTAAACAGCAAATATAATTTGCTCACTGATTACACTTGTGGATTTGTGTACATTGTATTTTTCATATTTATGCTGAATTTATCAGAATGTGGCAATAAAAACAGCATTTTGCTTAATTGCACGCCAAAACATTACATTTATACCTCAAACTGTTTTGAATTGTTAATGAATGAATGAATGTTACACTTATATAGCACCTTTCAAGATACCCAAGGTCGCTTTACAATCAACACACGCCATTTACACACACTCAACCACACACACACACCGGTGACAATAGACTTAACAATAGACTCTTATGTGGTTTCGATTGCATACAGCTTAATAATAATAATAATAATAATAATAATAATAATAGCAAAACACCACTTCAATGAGCTTTTTATTCCTTTAGATCATGACAGCCTTTTAAATATGTAGTGGAAGGGCGAAGTACCAAAAAAACCCAACACTAAATATATTCAGGTGAGTGATCAGGCTGGGAGAACTTGTTTGACATCTTCAACAAAACTGGTTTCGGTATGTGTATTAAACATGTTGTCTGCTTAGGAAGGAGGTCCTGTGTACATCAGCTAATTCAGTGAATGACTGGGGAAAAAAACAGGCTCAGGAGGATAGGCACAAAGAGAAACTAAAGTGGGTGTCTTGTGCCTAGCTAAACAGAAACTGTTGCAGAATGACCTTCCATTTAACTAGAATTCTCACCCACACAAGTACAATTCTGAGAACTCAGCCATGAACAAGACCTGATCCAAATGTAGCATAGCGATTTAAGATCTAAAGATAAATTAACTTCCCCCTTTACTTCTCATCATCTCAGTCAGCCAAGACATGGGTGGTATGGTTTTCTTTAGTTTTCACCATGTAAATTTGATTTTTCTCTGTAAATAATAAACCTGTATGAGGTTGTTATAATATTTGGGTTAAAGCAATGGTTCAACAGTTGTTAGACATTTACCCAATTTCCCACTTACTTTGGACGTAGTCAAAACAAGTTTGGAACTCAGTATGCTTATCTATACATCTATAATTAGTTTTGAGTTAATAATACTGAGGCATCTGATTCAAGTTCACAGTAAGTCACACTATCTCCTAAAACACATTGGCTAGTTTGGAAACCCAAACTATTATTATAAACATGAGTTGGCTGTTTAGGTGACTATTAAGTTCTAGTCTTTGTTAGTGCTAGCCAATTATAAACTCAAGTTCCTGGCTGATTCACTACATGTGGAGTAAGTGCAAAATAAGTAAATTAGATATTTAGTGAACCATTCCTTATCTTTTGATCAAACTGTTTTGTGGTAAGATTATTCAGAAGTGGGTTTGAGTGATTTATGTAAGCTCTGTCCTTTTGTGCTTTTTTGCAGCTCTGCAGGGGGCTGTACTGCTGTTTGGTAGCCACAATATTGGCATCATTTACAGTATGCAGAGGTAAGACAGTACATATACATTAATTGAATAATACTTTATGTTCCAGATTACTTCACAGGCTGTCTGAACAAATTAGTATAATAAAACATAGCAAATAGTATGAAAATATTAAATAAGGCATATCAGACACAGAGGTCCTGTTATATGAAATGAATGTGGATTACATTCATTAATTTTATACAACAGAACTCTTCAGTGGCCGTTATCCTACTTATGCCGCAGTTGCCATACATTATATATGTATGTGTAGAAAACATCAGGAATAATCTGAAAAGAAGCATTAACCATATATTTGTCAATTTTTTTCAGACTTGTTATTGGTTGTTTTTGTAGTCGCTAGGTGGCGATTCATAGTTATGTGTATAGAATTGATGTACACCTGTCAGCCAATCAGAGGATTTCTCTATCAAGAGTATAATATAATGTTTGAATATTAAATGTAAAAAAGTAAGAGAAGAAGAAACATTGAAATCAATAAAGGCAAACTAAAACAAAGGAATATACACATTTATTCATATACACTTTCTAAAAATCCAATAAAAAGGTTAAATACTGTTCTTGAAGTTTCCATTAATAGCAGTTTAAAAGATTGAGTATAAAAGGAGCTTCCACCAAAGGCTTAGTCTTTACAAGCAAGGATGGGTTGTGGTTCATGACTTTAGGTTCATGATGTTGGATTCTTTGAGTGATAGCTCATCCACACTGTTACCAATGAAAGTGCAAAAAAGTAGCATCTGTGATGGCGTGGGGCTTTACTAGTGCCCATGGCATGGGTGATCTGCATATATTTGAAGGTCCCATTGATGTGGTGGCTTGTGTTAGTACATTGGGGAGACATCCTACTGTCAAGATTATTAATGAAAGTGGTTGGCACGTTATGAAGAGGACAATCAGAAAACAGCGACCCTGGACTGTTGAGCAGCTAAAGTCTTGTATACAGCAAGAATGAGCAAAAATCATACTTGCAAAACTGCAACAATTGGCATCTTCTCTCTCTCTCTCTCTCTCTCTCTCTCTCAAATTAAATATTCTTTATATATTTTTCACACACAAATCATAATGGCATTACATTGTCAGAATAATATAGTCTTTATCTTTTCCTGACTGCACTTGCACTGCACAGGCCTTCTCTGATCAATCACAATAAGAAGGTCTTAAACTATGTCTCACTAAACTGTATCATCCATTCTTTCCCATTCAAATCTGTCTTCCTATTCCCTTTCTGTTCCCCGTACTGAACTAAAACTCCCACCACACTCAATATTCTAAAGAAACAACTTCTATATTTCTGCATAGGAAGAAAAACAGTTCAGGAGCAGATTATGGCACTTCTCCCCACATTGTGGTTAACATTTGGAGAAGACAGCATAAAAATAACACAAAAACGGTTGTGAAACAAAATGGAACATCAAGGATCAGGTTATTTTCTTGGGTCATAGTGAAACTGAGGTTTATGAGCTATTGTGCAGTAAATGTTGTGTTTAAAATCTAAAATGTGATGCCAGAATGACAAACCACATGGAAATCACACGCTCTAGGAAACAATTCTGATGATGTAAAATGAGTGGGTGATAGACACCACAAGCCTTATGATTTGATGTATGTAAAATAACCAATATTGCATTATCATAGCCCACTGGCCTAGCTTCACCATGCTCGTGTACACTTAGAGACTGTAGCTCATTGGTTTATGCACAGTTTGTTTTGGCCATCCTCTGTCCCCACATAGGAGGTCAGTTTCTTACCACAGAGCTGCTCTTGTATGAATGCTTTTGGGCAGTGCTCCCCTCTCAGACTGATGTGTGTTATACCAACACCACACACACAATACTCCCAAATCATTGTCATTGCTGTGCTAAGAATTATTCATCATCCAAAATAATTTCAATGGTTAGCTTGGTGGTTAGCATGTTTGCCTCTTAGCAGTGGAGTCTTGGATTCAAGTCCCCATCTGAGTGGAGTTTCCATGTTCTCCCCATGTCTTCAGGAATTCCGGTTTCCTTCCACAGTCCAAAAACATGAGGATTAGATAAATTAACTACTCTAAATGACTCTGGTCTGTGTGTATGAATATAATTGTGTATGCCCGACTATGATTTGGCACTCTATCCTGCCTGATTCCTCTAGTACTGAGTGCACCCTCCAGGTGTACAGTCACTCCCAGTTGAGAGTACGCTGTGTGATTGGCTGCTTCTTGCTAGTATGTGTGGTTGAGTTCTAAGTGTGTAAAATGATTGTGTTAATTGTAAAGCATCTTTGGGTATTAGAAAGGTAATATATAAGTGTAACATTCGCTCATAATATCTGGACAACAGCAGTGCTGCAGCCAGTAACTGACCAAGAAAAGATTGAAAAATAGCAATATGGATGAGCCAGTCTGTAACTGCACATCTACAGTATATAGTGGAATTATATGTTAGGGAGAGCTCATAAAGTGGATACAGAATCTATGTACAACGTAGGCATTCCTAATAAAGGAAATGGAAGGGATATTTTCATAAAGGCTTTTGTTTAGTGAACAAATACTAATGCACTTTGTCTGTTGCACAATGAGTTATCAATACACAAACCTGCTGTACAGTTAGAGGGTAACATATATTTAGCCATGCAGGAAATATGTTAAGTGTTGCATATAGATCATTATAGCATTGTTTCAGAAACATTAAGTCAGTAAGTGCTAAACTGTTTAATGCTTGAACACAATATGATACTTTATTTCACTGCTAATGGTAATCTGCTAATATTTAATGTCCATACATTGACCTTGCAGCTGAGGGGTGTGAGAACATCACTGATCTTGACCTGAAACACTCCCTCATTGGACCAGATCTCAAAGTGAGACTTTTGCTTTACACAAGGGCTAATGCTACCTGTGGAGAGCTGCTTGACATAGAGGACCCTTTCAGCAACACTTTTCTCAATGCATCTCGACCCACCACTTTCGTCATCCATGGCTACCGGCCAACAGGCTCTCCTCCAGTCTGGATGAACGCTCTAATGGTGGCCATCCTGGCCATTAAAGATGTCAATGGCATCGTTGTGGACTGGAACCGAGGGGCCACCAATATAAACTACCTGAAGGTTGTGGAGAACACACGAAGAGTGTCTACTATCTTGATAGATTTTATTAAGAAGATGCAGGTATTCATTTTTTCCCACACTTTTGCAAATGATTCAGTGCATTGTGAAATGTATCAGTGCTAAGTAGTGTAAGTAACTTTCCATTATTTGTTAACTACATTAACCCTGAAACTCCAGCGCAGAACAAAAGAAGCTTACACCAAATAACATCATGCTAACTGCATACTTAAATAATCTTACAGACAGATTGTAAAATCTTATCTGTGGATAAATGTCACAAGTTGTCACTCATAAACATGAATAGACCTCATATGACCTCCCAAATCTAGCAAGTCATGTTATAAGTTGTCACTTGGTTAAAATAAGTAGACTGTGGTTCTTTTAATATATGTACAAGATCAGCTATTTGTACATATAGTATATCATGACAATGGGAGGTGGAGCTGCTGTGGATGAGACCTGTTTATCCAGCACATCCCACAAACCCCCCCCGAGTGCCCATTAAACAGTGGAAAGGGTCAACATGGTCACTTCGGAACTCTGACGAGCATGTGGCTTTAAAGCTCCATATGCAACAATACCCTTTGTGTTCTGACACCGTTCTGTCAGCTGTACCGCCAGCAGCAACCTTTTCAGCAGTTCATGCTACAGTTGCTCTTTTGTGGGATTGTACCAGATGGACTAGTCTTTACTCTCAACCTGCAATCGTGAGTTTTGAGTGCCCATGACCTTAATGAAGTCTTTGCCAGTTTCTTAGGTGTCAACCACTGCATACTAAAAGCACCACACAAGACCTTGCATTTTGGAGATGCTGGACCCAATCATCTAGCCATCGCAGTCATATAGCCCATGCTTTCAGCTGCCTAATATATTTGACCCCTTGACATGTCATAATACAAAATAATGTGTTATTCACTTGACCTTTTCTAAGCAGATAAAATAATTGTTTCATAAAGTAGGAGAACGCTATAAGATTTAATAAATTGTGCACATCTTTGCATTTAATTATTGAATGTAGACCACAACCCTTGTTAAGTCTTCTATGTCTTAGAAACTAAAGATACAAATCTATAAAGAATTTCTGTTGAGCATAATGACACCAATCTGAGATAGTTAGTTTGGAGGCCTCTTGAGATTTCATATGAATCGTTCTGCATATTGCCTATAATCTCAGTGTTGAGAATCTTTCTAAGCTCAGTACATTGAGTCTTGAACAGTTTGCAGTTATGAGCCTGAACACAGTGTCTAACTTTGTGTGCACAATGGTTAGGTAAACAGCCCTTTTATAATGCTGAGTTAATTTTTAACACAGAAGAGTGGAGACTACAGTATGTTTTTGGAACTGCATTCAGTGTTTAAGTTTTGAACAGAATGTTGTGTAAATGCAATAATTCTGTGTTTTAAAAACTAGTAATAATGAAGTATTTTATTTAAATGGCTTGTATATCTTAATTCAATAAAAATATTTGTGGTTATTGATAATGTACAGTTCTAACCAGTAAAACTCATTTTAAAATGCATTATATTTGACTGAGACTTGCATAAATAGGTACAGTAGATCATGACAAGTAAGTAAGTAAATTATATTCATAAAGCACTTTTCACAGACACAGGCCACAAAGTGCTTTACAAAAGAAAACATAGAAAACATTTAAAAATAAAGTAAAATAAATAAATACAATAAAAAACACAGAGACACACACTTGAAGTAAACAACACAAGAACAGTGCAAGAATGTCAAAGGCTTTGCTATCTTGTCCAGTATCCAAATGCCTGCTTAAAGAGGAAAGTCTTTAGTTGCTTTTTAAACAAGACTACAGAATCAGCTGATCTTAAAAAAGGTGGCACACAGTAAATCTGCCGGTGTTAAATCAACACTATTAGAGTTAAATTAACACTGAGGGTGTCAAAATGTAACACTCTGAGTGTTAATTTAACTCTAATAGTGTTGATTTAATACTGGCAGATTTACTGTGCAGTGTGTTCCACAGTTTCGGGGCAACAACCGTAAAAGCTCGATCTACATGCGTCCTTCATCGTGAATGTGGAATAGATAGCAAGTTTAAATTACTAGACCAGAGAGAGCAGGCTGATCTATAAGGGTGAAGCAGCTCAACCACATACATAGGAGCCTGCCCGTGCAATGCTCTGTATGTAAGTGTAAGAATTTTAAACTGGATCTTCTTTTCAACAGGAAGCCAGTGTAATATTAAGACAGAGGTTTTATGAGACCATCTGTTAGACTTAATCAGTATTCTCCCTGCAGCATTCTGAATCATCTGCAGACATACTAAGTGAAGAGAAAAGAACATTACAATAATCAATACGAAATGAAATAAATGCATGTATAAGCATCTCTAGCTCTGCCTTTGAAACTACAGAGCTCAACTTACTAATATTCCTTAAGTGGAAAAAGCAAGATCTTGACAACTGTTTAACGTGAGTGTCAAACATCAAAGACTGGTCAAATGTAACACCCACATTATGCAGGCTAGACTGGACAGCAGGGGAAAGAAGTCCAAGATTCAAAGGTTTAACCTTTTCAGGGACAACAATCAAGACAACATCAGTAAAAAGTTATTTGATGTTCATTCACTGATAGCTTGAAGACAGTCAATAAGCCTACATAAAAGGTTCAGCTCACTAGGTTTAAAAGAAAAATGAAGACAAATCTGTTTATGGAGACATTGTGGCGTAAGGCTCATAGAGGTGCATTTTATAGCATGAGATGTGTCAAGTATTGGCCATTAATAGTTTGGAGACTTGGGTCTCATGCACATTGCCAGAACCTGGACCAGACAGTGATGCATCAGAGAGGTTTTGGAGCCCAATGTGGTACCTTTATACAGAGTTCCCCTATTGCCATATTCCAACAGGACAATGCTCAACCATGTAGCATAGTGGAGGTCAGTGGAGGAACTTTGGGCATTTACAGATGCTGCGTGGCATCCTTACATAAAAATGCATTCGTTGTCTATTGCTCTTCACACAAGACCATGTAGAGCAGAGATTGTATCATTCCCATGTTTACTTTTATTCTGTTTTGACTTACAGGTACAGTGTCCATTAAAACATTTCTGTAAATGTGCCAGCTAGATTAAGATTGTAAGTCCCATATCACTTATGATTTCATGGTGTGCTTCCATGATGTATGTTTGTGTGTTGCAGAAAGAAGGAACATCTCTCAGCTCCATCCACATGATCGGGGTTAGTCTGGGAGCTCACATATCAGGCTTCACTGGAGCTAGCTTTGGTGGCTCTATTGGCAGAATCACAGGTAGTCATCCACACTTTAATCTTACTGTAATCTGTCATTTTTAAGCCATTAACTAAAGTTTTACATTTCTTTTGGTTCATTTGTGCTTGCTTGAGCAACTGTGGTTCTCTTTTAAATCTATTTATTTGTTCTTTAGAAATAAGTATGTTTGATGTAGTGTTGTAAACATTGTTAAAGTTTGAAAATGTACTGTTCACCAAAGTGAACCTGTCTATTCATCTTACAGCAGTTTAGAACTAAGTTTTATAGTCTTTTTTTTCTAGGGTTCAAGCTTTCTGAATGAAGCAAAGTAAAAGGCAGCATTAAATTTTAAGACATAAATCTTACAGGTACAGTTGTAAAAACAGTCAAATAAATACAACAGAAATAAATCATTTGCGCATTTTAAATGGTTTTGATCATGCAGGACTACTGGTTTTTAAGAAAACAATTCTATAAATAAAAGTATGGAAATTATATAGAATTAAAACATTCAGATGGCCCACTAATGGTCCAATGCATATCTACGTAATATTTCATCTGTGGGAAAAAAAATAGTATAGATATAATTGTATCATTCCTGAAGAAACGATTTAACATCAGTTTGCTCTTGGATAAAAGCGTCCGCTAAATGCAATGTAATGTAATGTAATGCTCTTGGGAATTATGCATCGCCCTGAATAATTACTTCATCACACCAAACCTGTTTTCCTTCAAAGGAATGAGAAAAATGCTCAGAATATACACATTTCAATATACACATATGTGTTTTCTCTGGTGAGGTAATGATTGCCATCTCCTCAGGTCATTTACAACCGTCTGTCTTAAATGATATATTACATTTTTCAGGCAGTAATCTTTGTATCTTTCATTAGAAAAACACCAGACAAAAATGTCACTTTTCTGTAATCATATATACTCCGTGATTGCTTCTCTTTAGCCAACTGTAACTGTTTTCTTCTGTTTAGCTCTTAAGTGCTGTAAATCTAATTTCATTCAGCCAATTTCTTTTTTCTGTAAAAAAAAAACTGTGACTTCTGTTTCTGCTCATGTTTTTTGTTTTGTTGTGAATTTTTTATTTTCAAGGCAATCTGATGGCTTTTTCAATCCTGATGCTTTATAACCTTCTCACTTTTGTTTACACTTACATTAAATTTTAGAGTGAGCTAAAATGGAAAACCAACATATTTTGTCACAGTCTGTGTTGAATTTCCTTTTGAAGATGTTTTAGGATCCTTTCCATTGCTTAAATTGACAGCTGCTTTGTATTGACCATTCTTTCTTTACATTAGCCAACACAAGTCCAACAGGTTGTTAGGATCTGTAAACACTCCCTCCAAACTCATCTGATTTTTTTTTTTGAGTTTTGAAATGTGAATTTTAAGGTGATACCATCCTTTTGAACAAAATATGTCCAAAAGTATCAGCTCAAAACTATGTAAGTGCTGAGGAACTTGTAGAACATTTTTTGAGCATCCAGCATTTACAGGAACTGAAGTACACACAGCTCTGTTCTTTTTTTTTTTTTTTTTTTCCTAAAATAAAATGGCTAAAGCTCCAGATTGAGAGGACTGATAGCACTGAAGCTGTTGATGAGCTGAACCAACACAAAGGAACAAAATTAAACCCAAAAGAGAAACTAAATATAAATGACTAAAATGGAATAAAAAATGGTCAAGTCTTAAAAATATTCTTTAGTAGAAGTAAAAAGATGCATTTAAGTTTTACTAACAATCTTGCCTTTGATGTCCTTCTTGGAGTGATGACTAAAGTTTGTGTTCTCAAACACTAAAAGTATATTAGGGTTATTGATTGAATAAAAAGTCATAAAAACTCATTTTAAGCCACCTTTAATTGAGGAAATGTTTAATGTTTTACTCAGCTTTGGATCCTGCGGGCCCATCCTTCACAGGGAAACCTCCAGAAGAACGTTTGGACCCGTCAGATGCTCAGTTTGTAGATGCTTTGCACACAGATATGGATGGTGAGTTTCTCACACTGTTAGTATAAATGTACTGCACAGGTATATTCTTTTCCCCCAGTGAATAATGTAAATGTACCAAAAAAAGCAACAATACAGTTCTTAACAGAGGTACATCAATATGGAATTGTGAGGTCTGATATGATAACTGATCATTTACAATGAATTGTGGCTGATAGTAGTACTGTGTATTCATAATTTAACAAACTGTTTAAATGTAAACGATGTAACATTTGTGGCCATCAAAGGCCATTAGAGGGAGACATATATTGGCCAGCTGCAAACACTGAGAAGAAGGTAATTTCCCACTCTACAAGCTAAAAACAGTACAACTAAACTAACAACTATAAATTGTAATTGTGGGCCAAAAAGTGATATTTAATTTTTTTATTTATTAACAAATGTCACCTGCCTGCATATCATGCATCACTTGTTTTAAAGGTCATAATGTGTATCCTGAAGGTCCAATACATTCACTACTCCAGGATAAATTTATTTAAAAATCTTTATATATTCCCAAAAGTATAAAAAGAATCACAAATATATCCCTGTTAAGATATATTATATTCAATGCTTTATACAATAGTCTACAAAATAAAATATTTACAATGAGTGTGATGTACATTTTCATTACAAAAATATTTACTTTATTAAAGGTAAAAATATATTGTTTGGGCTATTAAAACTGACCACTATTATTATGATATTGGATTTAAAGGTAATCAATTGTTTGTTTTGCACAGCGTTTGGTTTTCGGAACCCTCTAGGCCACATTGACTTCTATGCAAACGGAGGTGCAGATCAGCCAGGATGTCCCAAAACCATCTTCTCAGGTTAGTTACTGATTATTTCAACTCGTAACAAAATCTGAGAAATTGCT
Source organism: Crenuchus spilurus (assembly GCA_036984385.1). NCBI lineage: Eukaryota > Metazoa > Chordata > Actinopteri > Characiformes > Crenuchidae > Crenuchus > Crenuchus spilurus. Next base: position 51,298 of record BRDA01013750.1, on the reverse strand, counting down.
TGTTTCCCCTTCTCATCTTAGTCCTTTTACTGCACTGGTATTTTCTGTTCAACCATTTGTATCCATTGTGATACAGTAAAAATGCTAGATTTCACAGCAATTGGTAAATAAAACAATTTAGGATTAAACAGCTTCATTAAAACTAATTAAAAATAGTAGCCTAAAGTTGTACATACGCAGACGCAGTGATCAACTATAACATTAAAGTCAGTAATATATTGTATAAGTGATCCTGCTAAAACAAATTGTCCATGTAATTGAAGAAAATACTAAATGCAATTGAAATATAGGATACGGGTCCTTTTAAGACTTTTTGTGTTGGGCCACAAGAATGTAGCACATCTCATAAAGTGGTAGAACATGATTTATCTGTATGAATGGTTCACTGGAGATTACACTTACATGGTTTATCTGTTCCAGATAATGGTTATGACATGCATTTCTTGCAGGCATAAAGCATCACCATTCTAACCTGGCTAACCTGTTTTTGTTTTGTTTTTTTGTCTCTGTACAGGTTCTGAATATTTTAAGTGTGACCACCAGAGGTCTGTGTTTCTCTATACAGGCTCTATGAACAGCAAATGCCCCATCACTGCCTATCCTTGTTCCAGTTACTCAGACTTTTTAGATGGAAACTGCATGAGCTGTACTCGGTTTGGATTAGACGGGTGTCCGGTCTTTGGTATGCCCCAAAAGCATTCATTAACACTGCCACTGTATACAGGTTCCACTTACTCTATCCAAGACATGTTTAGATTCCAAGTTTGGCATCTGTAATTTAAAACTGTTGCTGCAGGGTTACAGTAACAAACTAAATAGTCACCTAAACAGTTGTCTCTGTGAAAATGCATATAACAACTTCCCTCATATTGTTCAGACCAAATCCAGACCTCAATTAAGGTCTCACAGACTAATCAATGTGGTTTAGGACACAGTATGACACAGAGTTTTAAAGAATAACAAAAACTTACCATGTAGTTGAATGCTGTGGTAGCCATTTTAGACCCAGGGTCTGTTTACACCTCAGGAGTAAAGTGAGAGTGGTGATCTGAAATTTAGTGATGTTTTAGTGGTGATGAGTGTCATAAATATGGAGAAATCTGATCCAGCATTCGTGCTGCCTCTGAAGTAGCTGTCTGTATTGATGATTCCTTATTTTTATAGCCCACAGTAAGTCATATGTCATAGGTCACATTAACTAGGGTGACCAGATCTGAGGTGATGAAAAAGAGGACACCTTAGCAGGGGGGCGGGGGAGCTTGGGGGATATGATGTATTACATGTTCAAATACATTTTTTTGTTGTTGTTGCTTGAACTCAAATTTTATTATTATTAATTATTAATATCGACAAATTATGATTCATATTTCTTTAATAATTACTAGTTACTATTAATAATATACTAATAACTATTCAATGTTATTATGAATAATAAAATAATAAAAATTTATATGAATAATTTATAAAATATTAATACATTATTACATATTATTTATACATAATAAACTGTTAAAAATAGCATAAAATTATCACCCAGTCCTTTTCAGTCAACTTCACTTCAGCTCATTATCACCGATGTTACACATATGTTTGGACTGTATGGTCAATTGATTTTATTTACACAGAATTATACCTAATTTTTTAGTAAAAATAAGCAGAAATTTAGATTTTTGATAATAGTTACACTTAGAGGCATGTAAATAGATGGCTTATCACAGACTGCTAGACACACGCACACAGACACGCACTCAAATGTAAATACTAATTAATTTTAATATGAAACTGCTAATATTAAAATACATCTAGCTGATGTGACACAGGCAGAACAAATGCTCAACACATTAACAGACTGCCGGCCAAATATCAGTCCAGACTCCATTTGACGGAGTGACAGCGGCAACGGCCAATCACACATTAGCAAGAAACAGCAGAGCCAATCGATGAGCTTGTGGCAGCCTGAAGGGAAACCGACTTGGATTTCAGCTGGGTCTCCATTTAATATAGCATAACATCTCACTCAAGTGAACCAAACAGAATAGGGGGAGGGCGAGACTAGTTTGTGAACAAAATGCTTCTTGAGTACAACAAAATCCCCGATGTATGTGAAATTCTGCCCGGACATGTTTTTTAGGTCTCAAAAAGAGGACATGTCCGGATAAAAGAGGACGTCTGGTTACCCTGTTATATTCTGAACAGAATAAGTTTGTCTATGGGGCAGAATGTTTATAGTTTATGCATATTTAAGTAACCAGATAGTTTACTAGCCTAGCCTAACTTTAGTTTTCTCCCACATAACTTATACAGCGTCCTATAATTAAATTTAAATGAAATGAATTGACTAGCGTAAATCCATTTACTGTTTTCACTTTTGTCAATTTTGGCAGCAGAAGAATTTAACTATGAGTGTGTGAAAGTGATGTATGACAATACAGTTACTGAATTATTCTACCACATTTGTGGGGTACGTGATTTGGGGCTACTGAAGTATAACCACAAGGCTTATCTCTCTGTGAGAAGGATTGATTTATATCATGATGTTGTTTGAGTGGGTTGAGAGAATGACTGGGCTATCTGAGTTACATTTGATTATTGTTTGTTCTAAAGTTAGCCTAGCAGCTCTAGTTGCAGCCTAAAGAAATAATGTTGGACACAAGACATGTCTTGATTAATTGACTATATCTTGTGTAAGTGGAAAAATATGTATATTTGATTTTTATTTAATTATTTATTTGCTGAAACACAAAATATATATAATACATTGAAAGTTATACATATTTTTAGATTTGTATATTTATTTATAAGTGACCAATAAAATGTATTTCAATAAAACTTTACTGCTAGCACTGGGTATATTGTACTGTTTAATGAAAGCATACTTTAGGTACATCATTTACTGCAAATCTTGTTCAGTAAATTGCTATGTCATATTGTCTCTTCTTAGGTTATGATGTGATTCGATGGAAGGACACATTGTTGAACCTGAATCAAACAACAACCTATTTCTCAACAAACAAGGCATCTCCATACTGCAGTGAGTTTCACACAGTGGAAATATTTTTCCCCCACTGGGGTGATGTTTTTTCTAGGGATGCATGATACCTTTTTTCCCAACCAAGTACCGGTACATGATACATACTTAATAAATGAATCAAGAACATTATGGAAAAGTTTAGTTGTTATTGTAAAATAGTGCAATGTAACAGTTAATTTGCCTCTTTATACATAATACCACAATACCAATATGGGGCAATTGTTGAATGAATTGGATTTTATTTAAGCATTTACTCTTTAGATTTAATTACATAAACATGTACCACACATGTTTACACAAAACTCATTTTCAATATTTTTATTACTAACAAATTTAATTTTTTTTTTTTTACAATGAAACGTACTTTCCTCACTGTGCTTGCTATTGCTTGACCTGTATGCAATCCATGGAATTGCTTTGTGTGCTGAGCAACTCACTATGAAATCATTTTCTATGCACTGTTAAACTAAATAGACATTGGACAGATGTTGCAGAATGTAGTAAAGCTGAAAGCTTTAATGTCATGCAGCAAGCTCTTGATGTGCTTTTGCAGTATTGTGCATCTTTGGTATGACCATTACTGTTATATGTTTATGGTTGGGAATTTCATACTTGAAATCCCTTGTTGTCGATGACCAATAATGGCTGATCATCAGGAACAGTATACTGGCTAAGCACTTCTGTTATTTTCACAGACCTAGGGTTGTGTGCAGGCAGTTTTTCTCAACATTAGTGTTTGCCGTAGTGTTGAGTTTTGATTCATTTTAAGATGATTTTATGAGGTTACTTGGATGAAGATGCTGAAGTACCTCCTCTTGATATTTCTGTTGAGTACAGTTTGCTTTGCTTCCATCATTAATTGTGAAATAGTTCCTAAACCTTTTTTTTAACCAGTAACGTGCACTAATTGTAGAGAAATGGTATCGGATGTCATGTGGCACCAGGACACCCTAGGCCGAAGTTCAATAATTGACTATAATCATATCATTGGAATTGCGGCCATGTGTCTTGGACACTTGGGTGAAGAGAGGGGCTCAACCGATCGCCACCTGGTGGTGAGTTGGATCATATGGCAGGGGAGGATGCTAGACAGACGTGGCAGGCCTAAACATCCTTCCATCCATCCATTATCACACCAGCTAGTATATCAGGGTCTTGTTCACAAGTGAGGGTAAGAGGTAGCGGGAGATCAACAGGTGGATTGGTTCAGCGTCCACAGTGATGTGGGCTCTGTACCAGTCTGTCTTGGTAAAGGGAGAGCTGAGCCTGGTCATGAGCTTTGGGTTGTGACCGAAAGAATGAGATCGTGGATACAAGTGGCTGAAATGAGCTTTCTTTGTAAGGTATCTTGGCTCTCCATTAGAGATAGGGTGAGGAGTTCTGACATCTGGGAAGGGCTCAGAGTATTGCCGCTGCTCCTCCATGTCAAGAGGAGCCAGTTGAGGTGGTTTGGGCACTCCTGGGTGAGGTGTTCTGGGCATGTCTAGTTGGGAGAAGACCCTGGTGAAGACCTAGGACACGCTGTAGAGATTATATTTCTTGGCTAGCTTGGGAATGCCTTGGAATCCTCCCATATGAGCTGGAAGAGGTGGCTGGAGAGAGGGACGTCTGGTCTACTTTGCTTAGGTTGTTACCCCCATGACCCGGACATGGATAAGGGGAAGATGATGGATGGATGGTATCAGCTGTTGTTGTCGGATCGTTATTTGCGAGTATGAGTACAAATCAACTAGCATGGTATTGATAACATATACCCAAATACCAGTATAGGTATTGATGCATCACTAGTTTTTATAGTTTAATAAAAGCACTTAGTGACCAAATAGTATATGTGTCATACCCATGAGAACTGAGCAGTTTCATTTCCATTTTTACAGAGACCATTTACAAGGTTGACATTTTGACCTGGAACTCAGAAGACCGATGGGGCTACATTACCATCACTTTACGAAAAGGAGACCATGAGGCAAAGGCCGAAATCAACCAGTGAGTCTGCCTGAAACACACAAAACAGTCTCGCTCTCGCTCTCACTCTCTTTCTCTCTCTCTTGCATTCTAAAAATGGTTCTTTAAAGAATTATCTATTTAAAGATACTTTAGGAAATCAAAAGTGGTTCTTATTTGCCATCAGTCTAGAAAACTTACCAAAAGTCTAACCAAATGAAAATTTCACTTCAGATCCTATGTATTTGTCTTATATTGTGATTCACAAAATGCATGATGAGTTTAACCTCATTAGCCTAAACATATTAACTTCAGTAACCTGACCTTAATCTTGGTAAACTAAACCAAACCTTAACCTCAGTAATCTGACACTAACCTTAGCCTCAGTAACCAAAACCCAACCTCAGTAACGTAAACCTAGTATTAACCTCAGTAACCTAAACCCAACCTCAACCTCAGTAACCTAAAACTAACCCTAACCTTAACCTGTGACCTAAACCAAACCTTAACTTCTCTTACCTAAACCCAACATTAACTTCAGTAACCTAAACCTAACCTCTGTAACATAAACCTAACCTTAACTTCAGTAACCTAAACCCAACTCAACCTCTGTAACCTAAACCCAACCTTAACCTGTGTAACCTAGATTTAATCTCATTTGCCTAAAGCTAATACACTTTTAGGTTTTTCCAAGAAACCTGAATATGTAGTGGCAACATGTTCCCACATCTTTTACCTGTATTTCTATAATTAAGAGGACCAATATTAATATAATTCCAACAAAATATCCTCTTCTGCAGGTTTTGTATTCATATCATTGTGCAAATATTTAGTCCCCACAAAGACACGTACACACACACTTCTTTATAATTAATTAAATGACATAATTAAATTAAAAGTATATAAATGTAATACATAAAAACTATATATCACTCTTTTCTGTTCCAAACCAGCAAGTCATTTAAATTTATGCAGTACACTGAGACCAGTCTGCTGGCACAGTTTGAGAGGAATATTCATCCTGTTGAATGGATCACACTGAAATACAGCACAGGCAATGTGTTAGGACCTCGATATAAACTACGGGTTCTCCATATACGCCTCACCCCTCTGGAGCTTCTTGAACCCAAGCTGAGGTAAGAACACTGCAGGATTTGAAACTCAAATGTATTTAATCAGCAAGACAGGACATCTAGTATTTCTGAACTTTTGCACCAGAGCCATGAGGCTAATATTGCTTCACCAATTAGCACAGAATTAACTGGTTAACACTTATCTGAAACTGTGTGCAGTTGTTCAGTAATCTTGGAATAGACTTGCATGTGTGTTGTATGTGGTTTCTCACACTGTATGACATACTGTTAATCATAAAATTGAATATTGCATTGTGGATGTTTCTACAACATTGTGGGTTGTAGAATGTAAAGCCTGTAATATTGAAGCAAAATAAAATGGCCTTGATCCTGGATTGTAATTAATTCAAAGAAAATAATATTCAAGAGCTCTGTCTCTCTCTCATTTTGAATGTTTATTTGACACATTTAAGTTTACTACATGATTCCTTATGTGTTCCTTCATAGTCTGGATGACTTCATTATTAATTTACAATGTAGGAAAAAAAGAAACAGTGAATGAGGTGTCCAAACCTTCAAAATGGATGAAAATGAGAGAACTCTTAAATATAATTAACTATAATTTTAAATAGACTATAAAAATCACAGAATATCTCCTGATCAGGATCATAGCATTGTAATTGTCATTATTTTCATGACCTTGTGAAAATTGTTTTAACTTACTGTTTATTTTATTTTACTTCATTGAATAAGTGCAGTAACCAAATGTAACACATTGAGTATTGTTTTGTTTCCTAGTAAATTACTTTTTGTTACAAATATTTTTTTAAAATTTTATTTGATAATTAAATAAAAACACTTAAATCTAGATATTTCGTGGAACAATTTTAACAGTACAGCAATTTGTAAAACAATTAAAAAAAAAAATCAAAACACTTCTGTAAGTTTGGAGGATAGAACTGCAGTATTCAGCACCATTTTAATGTGTGAGAACCACATTTTAACAGATTTTACCTGAATAAAATATATTGTTGCAGATAACATCACATCAGACTCACACATGTCTATGTGTGTGCACTATTTAAGGTTTACATTAGACTTATTCTTTATTTTCCTTCTGAAATTTCTGCTACACAATAACAATACCCTCTATATTTCTTAAAAAAAAAGAGGATGTGTCCTGAAGAGAAAAAAGGCTAGTATAATTTCCTCCCCAGTGTAGTTAAAAATCTGATCTATCATTTTTCTGTTTCTTCTCCTTCTTCTAGGTCCATGTGTCGCTATGACCTTCTCCTGTTGGAGAACACTGAAGTAACATTCAGGCCAATTCCATGTGAGGACTCCAACTTCTAATCTACAAAACATCTCACTCATCCAATTGTACTGCATCTGTTTCTGTAGAAACTCTCTATAGCCGGGGGGGCTCAATCCTGGTCCTGGAGATCCAACACCCTGGGGAGTTCAGATCCAACACACCAGACTGATATTCAGATGTCCCTGAATTTTCTGGAACAGTTGTGTTGGATTAAGGTTGGTGCTAAACTCTGTAGGGTGGTACATCTTCAGGCCCAGAAATGGTTACTGAAGAACATTCCTGAAGTGTAGAAGCAAAACATTTTTTGGCTCTGGGAATGCTGACTTTTTTAAATGAAAGGTGCTTTTCAGAACTTTAATTTGTCCATTACTGTCATTCTAATGACCAGACAATGTACAAGTTAACAGGTTTCCTTTGTCCTCCATTTTTATATTCACGTGTGAAAGGATTTTTTGTAAAAAACACCAGATTTGTATATTTTTAATAAGAAACATACAACCACAGAATATTTTAGCACAATAAAAGGATGGTTACCTTAATTTTGAATAAGTTACCTTTTGTGTATATTATGTATAAATTATTAAATTCTGTACAGAAACACATTTGAATTCTGATGTAGATTTTTTTTTTAAATAAATTCTCACTTTTAATAATGCAAATGGTACAGGTTTGAAATGGGTTAACAGACCTTTCACTGGAAGAGCATTCCATAGTTGTGTTTTGAAGACAAAAATACATTATATTTTTTAATAGAACATAGATCCTCTGTACAATAGACTAAATCCAGCTTCAGTCAAACATTTGGACGCACCTACTTATAGAACAATTCACTTTATTTATATCATATTGCAGGATAACAGTAGTGAAGTTATCAAAACTGAAATACTACATAAAATTATGAAATGACTACGAAATACACTTTTGACATTTGTCAAGTAACTTATGTCTATGTTTCTGAAACAAATTTCAAGCATTAACCTGTTAGGTGGTGTATTTAAGTGTGGATGTTTGTCCGCTGGTGGTTTTGGATAGTACACAGTAAATCTGCCAGTGTTGAATCAACACTATTAGAGTTAAATTAACACTGAGAGTGTTATATTTTGACACATTCGGTGTTAATTTAGCTCTAATAGTGTTGATTTAACACTGGCAGATTTAATGTGTAAAGGAAATGACTATGCTGTGGACATTGTAAACTGTGCTTCCTGTTGCCACCATTTTTGTAAATTGCACAAGACCAAAACACACTGAAGAATAAATTATGTAATCTAAAAACTATCCACACTTCAGGGAAAAAAAAGAGTTTGAGGTGCATGTTGATTCTGAACAGAGAAACTTCTGGGAGGTCAGTCAGGCTTCTTTGGGTTCTTCTGATTTTTTTTTTTGGTGTTCTCACTACTTTGGGCTGGTGAAGATTATTTAGACAAGTGTTTCTTAAGACGATCTACCTCAACCTGAATTAAAAACAGAAAACAGGAGGCCAATATAGCAGATATATGATTTATCCTAAAATATATATCATTTTTAAATATTTAAAGTTTTTTTAGTAATGTGAATTCATTGTTTGTGATCACTTCTTCAGTTGAAGGTGAGTGTAGGTGTTAGAATTTTCAATACTGATTCCAAAATTTTACAAGGGGTGTCCAGACCTTTGCATGAGATTATGTATTTCATTTGTTAATTAAATTGTCGAATGTACTTTTATTTGAAAATACCAGGTAAAAGTTATTAAGCCTTTATTTACAGTATCGGATTTTTAATTGTTAAACAAATACACTTTGTATTTGCTGGCATTGCCTTTTAATTGTTTAACTTCTATAAAATGCTTACAGTATCTTTACAATACAGTGGAACCTCTGTTATCATTTGCCCTGGTTATTGTAAAATTTGGTAATCATTTACGTTTTTCAGGGAAAGTTTGTCCCAGTTATCGTTCATCTGCTCATTTTGCTCAAATTGCTCATAAGGATAATAGCTTGGTCAATCAACACTGCCTAAATTTAATTCCATCATGTTTGGAAATCCCTCATACTGTTTAAAAAGACATAAATTTGGTGTATGTAAACACTTGTTTACATGTAAACACAACTCTTAAAAAGTATAAATAAAATTATGGTAAAAAAAAAAATTATGGAATTTGAGTTGTCAAATTCAGTTTGAATATTTTTAGTCTAGGTTTATGTACACTTTTGTTTACAGTTGCAAGTGCAAACAAATGTCAGACATCATACAAGGTAGTAAATGTGAAAATTAATGTTTAAGCAATTCCTCACTCTCATGCATTGTTACCTGTAGTGATAAACGCATTTTCTTCTCTTCATCAAGTTCATTCATCAGCAGTTTAATTTCTCTCCTGAAATACAGAGTGAAATACTGGTCTAAAAGTTAAGCAACTCAAATTAAATTCAGAATTTTAGTCAACAGAACAGTTTCAATTTTAACATGTGAGTTTTGTCAAATGAAATACTTGTTGCAGGTCCTTCTACAACATTTTGATTGGATGAACTTCAAGACTTTGACTCGCCCATTCCAAAATTCAAGCTGTAATCTTTCTTTGGTAGTACAGCTTGTGTGCTAAGGGTTATTGTAATGCTATATGATCAACATCATCTTGAGATTCAGTTCACAGATAGATGTCTTCACATTTTCATTTTTAATTTGATGGCATAATTCATTGCTCTATCAATGATGTCAAGCCATCCTGGTCCAGATACAGCAAAACCCAAACCATGATACTACTACCACCATGTTCCACAGATGGGATACGGTTTTTATTCTTGAATGTGAGTGTTTCCATTTCTCTACACTTCTCATTTAAACAAAAAAATCAATTTTGAACTCATCCATCCTCAAAACATTTCCCCAAAAGTCTTCAGACTTGTTCACACGATGTTTAGCAAACTGCAGATTTTAATTTTGCAACCCTGCCAGGCAGACCACTGAGATTCCATTTTCTAATGTTGATTCCTTTGTGACCATACATTCACCTCTTGGTTTGATCTGTGCTGGGTGACAAATTCTAGAGAGAGGATTGGTGGTCTTGAATTTCCTCCATTTGTTCATTATTTGTCTGACTGGATTTCTTCAAACTCTACAGATTGTTTTGTAATATTTTCCAGTCTTATCAACACAACTCTTCTCTTCTGACGTCCTTGGAAATTTCCTTTGCTCATAGCATGATCTCTGATCTTTAAATAAGTGTGCACCCACTGACACCTGATTGGCATTTATTGTAAACACTTTACTTTCATTTCAAATTAACTGCTAATCCTAGACTTCCACACACATTTGCCACTCACATATGTAATCTGGAAATTTTTATCACTAAATAAATAATAATTTGTTTAACTGGGTTCTCTTCATTTACTTTTAGAACTTTTCTGAAAATATGTTTTAGATCATATTTATATATAAATTTTCACAAACCTTCAAGCAATTTAAACTTGTAAGTTCTTGTAATTTATTACAGTTTGTAAAAGAAAGAAGGCTCATTTGTTGAAAATGACTCTACAAGTTAGGTGTCTCTTTTGATGTTTGGTGTATGTAAATCAAACATATGCAGATACAGACTTGTGCTGATTCTTCAGTAGCTCCAGTTCTCCCCTCATTTCCTGGACATCATCTCTGAGCTGCTCTAAGCTGGCCGGGCCATGCAATTTCAATTTGGGTTTCATGACTGTTTCAGAGGAAACTGCAAGAGATGCAGCAACTGCCAGCTGTGCAGGGACAACTTTGTTTGCAGGTGCCTGTACAAAACAAACACATATTACAGGCACAGCATGTATTTACATATTTATTATTCATTTATATTTGCATGCCAATATAACATTTGTGTTATGTGCTGTTTTGCACTGATTTATTGTTCCATTTTTTTGTGTGTGTGTTAATGTGTAAATCTGTCTGTCCATATGCTCTTAAGTAGCAGTGATGCTGACTTTAAATTTAAAAATATTCCAGTACATTACACTGTGTTCCTCATGAGAATTTTTAGGCCATTTTTTAGTCCAAGCACCCCTCCATAAGAGGAAAAAGTAAGTTTTCCTCATAAGCTGAAATAAAAAATGGAAAAATAAGTTTGATAAAAATGCATATGATTTAAACTAAATATTTTAACAAGGAAATACAGCAACTCCCCCTCCCCCCACCGCTTCAAAAATTGCATAATCCACTCTCTCTCCGAAGTGATCTAAAATGTGTTTGTGTGTCCAGCAGTTTTATTACCTGCTGATAAGACGTTACAATGAAAGTAACACACTTGCCCATAGCTTGTCCATCATAACCTCTGAATCTGTAAATGACTTTCATAATGTTGAAGATTATTAGAATTAGTGTGTGATTTGAATCTGACTAGACCACAGCAGCTCAATATTATATTTTTAAAAATGCTATAAATTGATATCACTCTATTTATTGGTCTGTTATTACATTAAAATACTTATTTGTTTGTCATATTTGATTATTAGTTTGCAGCACAAAGAGGGAGAGAGGAGAATAGAGGGGTGGGGGGGAGAAAAGAGGATGGACAGCAAGAAGCAGGTGAGAAAGTTGACAATGTTATATCTTAATAATTCTGGGTTGGGGATCAGTGGGTGAGAATGAGTCATAAACAAGTAATAAATTACTCAATGTTCTCAAAATTGGTTTAATTATGAAGCCAAATACAAAGTCATATCAAAGCTTTGCTGTTTTTCACCACTGGAGTGCCAGACACACAGTGCCTTCCTAAAGATGTACTGAGTTTACATGAGATGAAATGTGTGTCCCTGATGAGTCCAACTCAGCATAAAGCTGATAAACAGACATTGTAAAATTCCATACATCTAACAATATTTGTACATTGTTTTTTTCAGGTAGATATTGTAGCTTTAATGAGATATTAATGAGAATACAGTGAGAGGCAAAACTTGGGTTGGCAGGAGTGTTTCGCGTATCTTACAGGCTTTTCTCTACATGGCTCTGGAAAACTGTGGAGAAATTTGAGAGCAAACAGGTCTGGTTCTTTCTGATCCCAAACTACTGGTTCTTCAGCACCATCTATAGAGAGACCACAAACAGAGGAAAGGTCCTTAAGAACTGGTGTACAATAAAAAAATATATCTAATACTAAAGTAATACTTATCATTACTGCTACTAGTTCTCTATTAACCCATTAATGTAAATATGAAATGTGAAACGCTATTTTGTCTGTATAACTTTACTGATCCTGAAGGAAATTTCATCACTGGAATAAGGTACAACTTTCACATAGACTTATATGTAAGCAGAAATAGGATTAAATATAATATATAGAGAATCTGAATTCATTTATATCTACAGGGGTTAGACAATGAAACTGAAACACCTGTCATTTTAGTGTGGGAGGTTTCATGGTTAAATTGGACCAGTCTGGTGGCCAATGTTCATTAATTGCACATTGCACCAGTAAGAGCAGAGTGTGAAGGCTCAATTAGCAGGGTAAGAGCACAGTTATATAATATATTACAATGCACACAACATTATGGTGACATACCAGAGTTCAAAAGAGGACAAATTGTTGGTGCACGTCTTGCTGGCATATCTGTGACCAAGACAGCAAGTCTTGGGGTGTGTTGGAGGAGCGAGTCAGGAAGCATCACATAGTGACCTGGCCACTATCCTGCAAGAAGAATCTCTCTGACCACTGTGCAGGACTTGTGCAGGATTCCCAAGATGAATTGACGCTGTATTGGCCGCAAAAGGAGGCCCTACACCATACTAATAAATTATTGTGGTCTAAAACCAATTGTTTCAATTTCATTGTCTAACCCCTGTATTAACATATTTACATTAGCATATAAGACTTGTTGATTTATACCACTAACTGCTATGAGATACTATACAATGAGTTTCTATCAGTATGCATATAACAACTAGTGTCAATAGTAATTATGTGTGTGAGGTAGTTTACTAGATGAGATACAGTTTTTCTACAATTTGATTTCACCAAATGTTTAAGTGATCACCAATCACGATCATTCAAGATTTTTTTCTGACCACATTTCTTCCTCGAACATGATGTTTCCCCCACTGTTCCACTTTTTAATAATGTGTTAGACAGTTCTTAACCCAATTTTAGTAGTTTCAGCAATCTGCTTAGATGTTTGCTCTGCTTGATTTCGACATGGTTGTTTAACAAATGAGAAGTTACTCTTTACTATATATAAAACATAGACAAATATATATAGTATAACATAAATACATACTGTATCACACTACATAACATCTTAACCTTCAGGAACCTGGCAGATTCAGATAATGTCCTTCTTTTGCTCTTCAGCAAATATATTGTTGTTCACCCAAATGCAGAATGCACTGCTCAAAAGAAGCTTAACCACAACCCAAAAAATGGAAATACTGTCCTCAGCATTTTAATTTAGAAGTCATTGCACTGTTTCAACCTGTCATCAAGCACATATGTGTTCTAAAGCTTTAATGTGTTCACTTATTACAAATGACAAAGAAAATAAAACTTTTTTTGTATCTGAAACATATAAATACATTTTAAAAGCTAAGTGAGTCTTGAACTTCAGACTGAGACTTTGTACACATTTAGTGACTGTTGTGGCGTGTGTGTGTGTGTGTGTGTGTGTGTGTGTGTGTGTGTGTGTGTGTGTGTGTGTGTGTGTGTGTGTGTGTGTACGCACATTCTGCACGTTAAATATAACCCAAGGACGTCTCAGACACATACCTTTCACACTGATTTTGACTGTTCTATAAAGGAAGCTAATGTACATTCACATCTAAAGTAAATTAATATTTGTATAATTCTTAATTAAATATTACTTGTTATATTTCAATTGTTTAATATAATTAATGCATATCTTGTATTAATTTTATTTCTAGATTCTTGTCCTTGAATTTCAAGATCTTTGCACTTACAATTGAAATATTCTAAAGGAATGAAAAATATGACATCTACACATGATGCAAAATGCTTCTTTAAATACAGACATGCTATGACGCACATTGAGTGTGCAAAGTGTAGATATCAACCAATCAGGAACACCTGGGGAAGAAGGGGCAAATAAGTGCATGTAGGTACAGTACAGACAAAGCAAAGGTTGAGACAGAATGTAAATGAACAACATGTGGAGCAGTGCATAGAAAGGGAGATAGGTTAAACATGGGAGTCATGAAAATACTGCTACTGTGAAGCTAAAAATAAACCCACAGGAGAAGCTGGAGCTGTGGAGGGACCAAAACAGAATGGGGACAGAAATGGAGACTGAGATTAAAACTGAAACTAGCATGGGGACAGGCAGGATATTAAACACCAGGAGGGGAAAAAGAATGGTAACTGAGACACAAACAAAGACAGAAACAGTACCAAACTAGAGGACAGACACAGGAATTGGATGGGTAGGTGAGAAGGGAACTGGACAGTGAGAGCCTTGAGTCCCATGGATGTCATTGGAGATACGTTGGTATGTCACAATGGTATGGTATGGTATGGTATGGTATGTCTACAAAGAAAGGCAGTGATGTCTGCAGAGGCTGGATGATCTTCAACCAGAATTTTTACTGGTGTCTAACAAGTTTTACATATCGTTTTTGCCTGTTTTACCTAGTCTGGTCTCACATTCAACCTCTTCCATCTCAACCTTGATCGCTCCCCAACTTTATTTAAACCCTGAAGACTGGATTTGTAATAGACTCAAGCTATGCCTGTTGTCTTCGAATAAAATCTGAAGGTCCAGTCTGACTCTTCATGAATCTCCATTCCTGATGTATAACACACGCCAAAACAGTCTTCTTGTGAGCCTATTTTAACCCATATTAAGATGATAAGTCTGATTTATTCACACATCTGTATATAATTGCATTGCTTTCACTGTGTATGTGTAATGTATTGTAGATCCACTTACTGACATGATTATGAAAGTCTGTGCTCTCCAGTCTCTGTTGGTCAGATGGTGCTGTCTCTGGAGATGACACAATGGCTTTAAAATCTTCAACTTCTTCGAGATGTGCAAAGAAAATAAACAGAATATTACAATTTGACTCATAGCAGTAAAATAACTGTGACTGTAACTACAAATACTGAAAATTAACTTTGAGAACTTCCTGAAGTTGTTTTAGGTGCTCACCTTGACCTTTAACTAGCAATCAGTGTTAAATATAGCTGTATATATAAACTTTGAAGATGAAGATGAACTGATTCTATGTAACCTAAGACCTGAAAGCATATGCAGGTAATTGTTTGTTTATCTCATTGAAACAAGTAGAGAAATAGTGCTGACAGTGCAGATTCTTCTTTGAATAAAAAGAAACTATTTTCTGTTCAGGTCTCACTTTGTCTTTGTTCATGCTTCTTGTTTTCCCACATCCACGTGCTTTTGTTTACATTCTGTGTTTATGCATTGGTCATTGGTTTATGCATTGTTCATGAGTGTTTGCACCTGTGCCAGCCCTGATTATTTGTGTATGTATGTTCCTGTCTTTTTCATGTGTTCTTAGTTTGGTCTCATCATCACCCTATAGTTTATATTGTCATCCTACCATAATTATAGGTTGTATTTCAATTTAGATTCAGTGTGTGAACTTTAGTTTACGCTTTGTTTGTGTTCTAATAAAACTCTAACCACTGCTGACTAAACAAGCCGGCTTGAACAAACTCCCACTGGCTGTTTGAACAGAAGAGTCCCTTGCAGTCTTCAAACAAAGACTGAAGGCCTATCTCTTTGTTGAGCACTTAAACACCTATTGTAATGCATTTAAATGCTGTTATATTGTGTATAATTGTGTATCTTTGCTTCTTTGGGTATTAGTAATGGTTTTGTTCTAACAATGTCTGAACTGAAACTGAGTAGTTTGGATTCTAACCTGTCTGTATTAGCTTAGATAATTATCTTAAGCACTTTTATACATCACTCTGGATAAGAGCATCTGCCAAAAGCTGTAAAAGAAAATGTAAACAAAATGAGTTTTTTTAATAAATTACATTTTTACATTTTAGATGAATTCATTAAACTAGAAAGAAAAAACATCCCCTATTTTTTGTTTTTCTGATCTTTTGACAT
Organism: Crenuchus spilurus; assembly: GCA_036984385.1. Taxonomy (NCBI): domain Eukaryota; kingdom Metazoa; phylum Chordata; class Actinopteri; order Characiformes; family Crenuchidae; genus Crenuchus; species Crenuchus spilurus. Next base: position 34,897 of record BRDA01013750.1, on the reverse strand, counting down.
CAAAACAAACAAAAATGTTACAATTGAATCAAAAAGCTAAAAATAACGTTCTGATGCTGTGCTTCCTCAAGAATTATATTATTAGAATTATATAAGAGTTACATTATCAACATTAAAACAATCAAGGCTTGAAATGTCAGTTTAGGCGTAATGGATATAAAATATGATGGTTTACCTTTTTGTATTTGTACACAAATTAACCTTTTCAGAATATTGTGGGGGTTTTTTCTCAACTTAATCTTGCACTTTATGGTATTATTTTATTTATTTATTTATTTATTTGTACATTTCATTACTTTTTGCTCCTCTTCTATTCCTATGTTTCATTAACATGCTATAGAAGATTTGAAACACATGACATCCAATAAGCATGGCAATAGAAATATGGAAGAATGTAATGTGATTTCAGACTGAATTAAAATGACAGAAAATTGAGAAAAGAATGAAAAAGAGTGATTTTTCTCACCACTGTAGAGGGCAGAGCTGTAGTTCCCCATGGCCAGCAGAGTAACTGACCAGGGCAGACTGAGCAAAAAGAAACAGACCAGGCCAGTCTGAGCTATGTGGTGTCAAAGACAAAACTCAGACAAAATGAACTAAAACAAAGAGAGAAAAAATAGAGATTATGCATTTAATTGTGCACATTATCCATATATACAAAAAAAAATTCAAATGTGTCCTGGGCCCTGCCCTTGAGAGCAGCCCACAGATATGATAAAATACAAAGATAAATAAAAGTAAATATAAATAAGGAGAGTTAGGAAAGTATGGAAAGTAGAAATAAAAAAGTGTTTCTTACATTTGCTTTGATTTTTATTTCACTGCAGACAGTATGAACCCAAGATAGTTCATACTTGGTCTGGTCAACTTCATTTCATTTGTTAATATGCATAAAATTCCTGCATTCCAGTCCTGCAACACATTCCAAAAAAAGTTGGAATGGTAAAGCATTTACCATTTTGTAATGTTGTTATTCCTTTTCAAAACAGTTCAAATATGTTTTAGCATCAATGATAACAAGTGATTGTTTCAGGTATTATTTTGTCCCATTCTTCCTGCAAACACATCTTAAGGTCAGCAAAAGCACAGGGTTGTCACATGTTTTGTTTCAAAATTATAAACGCATTCTCTGACACCTTAGATTGGCCAATCCCATATGCTTTTATTCCACAGTCATGCCTTTATAATGTGTGTAATGTTTTAATGTTTAAAAACAATCACTTACATCCCTGGAAAAGCATATGTTGATCTAAAATTTCAATATGCTTTTCAGAAGAGTAAATTACCTTTGCCAAAAGCAATAGACAAAGCCCTATGCCAGGACAGACCCTGGCTTTTGGACTTGTTGCTGATAAAAGTTTGGATGGTCTTTTTCATCTTTGGTCCACAAAACTGTTTCTTCAAAAAAAATTTGGAATTCTGATTCATCTGACCACAATACATGTTTCCACTGTGTGATGATCCATCCCAGATGCCCGAGAACCAAGGGAAGTTGATGCCACTTCTGCACATGTTTAGTGTGTGGCATTTGTGAAAGAAACTAAGCATTGTAGTGTCTGACAATGAACTCCTGAGTTCAGCAGATGTTATTAAAGTAAAAATTGCGAGATGGTCACCCTCCTAATAAAAAGCTCAAGTCTATCAGAAATGTATGAAAATTGATTTTCAATGAGAGAGACTAGTTTTGTTTTTTGCATGCAAGGTATCTTGACCTGAAGTGGTCATGTGACTGACAGGTCAGTGCATTTCATATTTTTTAGTTCTGACGTGATGTGATCACTGATTTTAGTGTAGTTTAGGAATTTATTTATTTATTTATTTTTAGCTGTTTACGTGTAATAACTACATTCTTGTAGATTAAGCTTGTTTACCAAAAGTGCACTTCTGAGGTTTACCCCCTCAAATAGGAAAGGAAAATCAATGCAAGAGGAACTCTCACATCTACTCATTTTCAACACAAGACATTCAGAATGGGCAAATGGTAGGCAATGCAGCAAGTGAGCTTGGACTCAAGAAACCATGATTACCAACTTCTGGCTTAAAACGTTTGCAACTTTTATGGACGTGACAAGGATTGCACTGCCATCAGCCAAATAAACTGTAGTTTTTGCTCAGAGATACCATATCATGGCATTTTCAATTGCATATATTTTCTATATTTATATTCAATTTCTGTTATGGAGCAGGGAGTGATATGTTTTCCATGTGAAAAGCCTCCTGAAATTCTTTCTGAAAATCTCTTGATATTCAGATATTTCTCCTGAGAAATTTTTACCAAATTTTTTACCAGTGTATTAGAAGCCAATCAACCCCACCCATCCGTTAGGATTCTCCCAATCACTTGCAATGGCCCTGACTCTTGGAGGGTGAAGACTAGCACATGCCTCCTCCAATGTATGTGAAGTCAGCCTCTTGCCTCTTTTCGAAATGCTGCTGATACATTGTTACTGGGCAGCTAACATGAAAGCAAGTGCAGGATCCATATCTCTGATAGATTTGCTGGCAGATGGCTGAGCACGGCCAATTTTGCTCTCTCAGGCCCCGGCTGCTGATGGCAAGCAGCATGATTCGAACAGCACCATAGTCCACTGAGCCCACCCACTTCAGTGTTTTTTCTGTGATTCCCCCCTTGAATTTTTAATACATATTTCAATAAAGTCTCAAATCTACAAATTCAATTTCTCATCCTAAGATTCTTCATAGTTTTTTGATGTGGCCATGAATATGTTTTGTGTGTCTCCTTTTCTCTCATATAATTTCTCCTAAAGACTTAGGAGTCTCCTAAGCCAAAAAAGATCAACAATTGAGCAATAAAATTGTTCTCTGCGTAGCGTGGGTTAATGCTTCTATGAAGAGCTGCTGCTGGATCAGCATTAGGCACAGCTATCATATGTTCACACAGTTGTCAGCAATCCAATGCCTTTAACACATCTATAAATAGAAAAGTGGTCTGTTATAATCCTACACCACTGTCAGTGTCACTATTGTCTAACCTAAATTTAGCTGAGGACAACACAGTAAAGCTCTCTTCACTAACTACACACATAAATATTGTTATGCATAATCCTTTAAATTACTGTGATTGTTACATTTTCTCTTTGTTTGTCTGCTCAATACTCAGTTTTATTCAAGTTTCTAGAACAATTTGAACTATACAGACTATTAGAATTAAACAGACTTTAGTGATGCCATAGAAGGTTTACTTTTGTTTTTAGACCATCCACATAAAATACCAGTTAGTAGAACTGCATAGCCAAACTAAGAAAAATTAAAAATCCTTATTTTTAAGAGTAATTTTCAAAAGTACTTTCCCCCAGGGGAAAAAATCACTTATACTCACCAATTTGTTCCAGTGCGTTCAAAGAACTTTCAACATAAAAATTCCCAAATATACAGCATCACGGTTGAAGAAAAATGAACAAAGGGTAAAAAAAAATGTCCAGCTGAGCCCCTGAGAGTAAACAATGAAAGTACAAGCTACTGAAGCCAAATGAAGGACTCAAAAGATGACCAAATCTGTTATTTTACTTATTTTTTTAATCACTCCTACATTCTTCTTCATTTTTCATTCCATCATCATATCTACATCTACAAATTATGTTCTTCTGCAGGTTTGCTGGTCCACACTGATTTACTGCTCAGGGAAATACAGACCACCCCCTCCACCCTTTTATGGAGCTCCACGCTCACCAACCAGTATACACTATCTGGCCTCTGGTTTCATCTGACCATAAAATATCCTATCCTAGACAACAGTAAGTGATCTGATGCCAGTGAAATATTTGATACATTAAAATACAGTACAAACATGACAACTGACATACCCCTACAGTAATTTTTATTTAAAACTTATTCTCATAGACATCTATTGTAAAACTTATATTTTCCAGGTTTTATCAGAAATAAGGGAAGATGGTGCACCTCCTGTAAGTTTTAATGCTGTGAATGACTATGTTTATCTGGGCCAGAAGTATCTTATATCTCTTTGACATATGTTATTTCCCCCAATGAACATTAGGCAAAACTCAACTAAACAAAACATTAAAGTTGACCTGAAATTAAAAACTGTATTTAGCTTAGCATAGTTGAATAAGGAGAGTTTGGTGCACAAAACACTCTTGTTAAGCACATGAAACAAAAGTTCCTCAAAGACTCAGGCTTTCGTAGCTACTGTTTTTGTCTTTTGAGGAGTTGTTTGGGCTCCTAGAACCTCATCTCTAACTCCATACTGCCTGAGTTTATTTGGAACAGAACCAAATCATGACTGCAATCATTTGTTGACATCATCTGTTTGAAATCACACCATTATTTAGTTTATTTACTAGCCATACATTACTCATATCCCAACTTTAATGGATGTATATTAACAAATAAGATGAAGTCGACTAGACAAAACATAATACATAATTTGGGTCCATACTGTCTACAATGAAATAAAAGTCAAAGTAAATGTAAGCAACACTGTTTTTAATGAATTTGCATTTTCCATACTGCACCAACTTTGATTGAAATTGTCTTATTTTAAATATCCATGACATAAGGTAGACATGACAGGGGTTTGGGAAAGATGTGCAATAGGCCCCAGCATGTACATTGCTGAGATAAAGCAACACTGGTCTTCATAGTTTGTACAGACACATTGTTTTCACTCACTTTACTGTCAATATCATGTTGACTGCTTTGGAATTGATAATTTCATTTGAAAATCCTTTAGGACTTGACATTTTTATTTTTAAGGTATTCTGTCTTTAGACAGTCATTACTTTTATTTTTCAGTTATGGGGATAAATGGAATAGCAGGAATGTTTCTGTATTTCCATGTGTTTTCTGAATCTGTATATTTGTATAGGTAAAATACTAAAATATTTTACTAGTAAGTTTTACTGAAGTGATTCTACTGAATAACGACTGTCATATTTCAACTCTACCACCCGATGGCAGTGCTGGAGTTTCAAACATACCAAATGACTTTTATTCTTTACAAAAATCATCACACTGTAAGAATGCACAACAATAGATTGCAACATTGAAACATTTGTTTATAAACATTGGTACATGTTTATCATGGCAAATAAAGAATAATGGCAAAATTAAGATGGTTGTAAGATTGTACGTTTATCTATGGATGTATTTTTAAACACTGTTTTAGAGGACAAATAATCACAGGTCTCACACCTGGTACCCATAACATTCACTCCACAGCCATGGTTCCTATGAAATATGCAAAACATAAATCTTACAGCGCTTGTGAGCTTTTTCCCTAAACTTTAAAATAGAAAAGTGAAATGTTGTAAAGCAGAAAAGTACAAAGCTACTTATTACTGTATCTTTCATATTAGCTTTAAGCAAAAATATTTAGCATGCCAGCTAGCTAACACCTAGCGATATGAATTCCAGCACATTAGCTAATATTAGCTACCGTACTTGTTACTTTCATAATCTCATTTGCTAATGAGACTGAGGTAAGATACTATCTCATATGGGTAAAAACCCACACATTAAAAATCTATGGATTATTCTCATTGTGAGCTTTGGTGAAACACTAAATAAAATACACCCCCCATTTCCAGAAAAGTTGGGAGACCTTACAAAAATGCAATAAAAAAATGAACGATGATTTGCTAATTCATTTGAACTTTTAAAGAAAATAATATTTTAAATGACAAACTTAATTCTATTTAGTTCAGTTAAATTAAAAAATGTATATAAATTAACGTAAATAACTGAAATGCAATGACTATTCAGACATTATAATACAGTTGAATACAATGAACTGCAGAGTCTTAAAACTACAGATCTATTTCTGAGCATCCTTTTTTTAAATCTTCACTGACTGATCTCTTCTAGTATTACTTAGACTGTAGACAGAATGATGTGCTTCTGCAGCTGGTAGAAGTCATACAGGTCCTTCCCCACATCAAGATCCAATCATCTCAGAAGTTCAAAGTCTGCAGTGGGTGAGTACAGCCAGACTGATCAGGGGGACAAGCTAAACCAGTGGAACTTTCTGTAGCCTTTTCTCTATGCCCCATTCCATCCTCAAAATCTCTTCCACCATCTCAGTCCCAGTCTTCAAAGGGAGAAAGAAGAAGCAAACTCAGTCTTTCTACTTGTGATCTTAAAGTGTTTCTCTTTTGTTTTATTTATTTAGCCTTTTGTATTTTCTGTTACTATTCTTTAGAGAACTGCACCTGCTTCTTTTGATTATTTCCCAATATGCTTGTGCCTTGTATATAGTAATTGTAAATAATAGTTTTGTAATATTCTGCTTTGCAACATTTCACTTTTCTGTTTTAAAGTTAAATTTAGTTTCCAAATGTGCTGTCTGCAAAATTTTGTTAGCTTGACTGGCTACGTGGTGATCTAAATCATTCCCTCACCAGTTTCCCCTGTAACTTGGCCAGACATTTTAAGTGAAAATAAATTCTCTATTTTCAGTTTCATAAAAATCATTAAAAAATCTATATCAAGAAAAGTATTGATCCTAGCAACACAAAATCCTCCAGAATCCTGTTGCTCATGCAGAAATTTCAATTGTCTCCTAAAACTTCCTCTGTGTACACAGTGAAGTGAAGATACTGTATGAACTGTACATGCTTTCAGTCAGCTCTCTGAATGCAATGCTGCTTGGATGACTCCAGCATTTTGCTATGCCAAACAGCTTCCTGCCTAAGATTCCAGAGCCTGCCTTCATGAACCAGACCATCATGCTCTCTATGTACATGGACTGTGATCCTAGGTGTTTTGGTTTGTGCCCTATTCTTGGTTTAAGCCTTGGTTTAGTCCACAGATGCCATTTACCAAATGGAGCAGTTGCTTGTTCTCTTCTGCTAAGCTGGGCTTGCTGCTATTGTAAGAACAACTGATGCTTTGGCGTCTAGGTCTTTCAGAGGCTTACGAAGCTGCTGGTGATTATATCCCTGCTCCAGCAAAAGGACATTCAGTTAGGAGTGCAATGACATTTGGAGTTACCCTGAAAGACTGCTGGGTCATATCCATACACCTGATTCCATTTTCTACATTTCTTCATTGAAGATCCAGCAATGGCTGTCCTATCCTGTCCTGTCACAGACTGCCCCAGGTACTCCTCATCACTTAGTCTTTTGGCATTCATCATCCACTTACAATTAGAGATGTATCTGTGGTTACATGAATAGCAGATGACCACCAAGGTTCCTGGTCAGTTTGGTGAAAAGAGCAAAATTCCTGTAGAAGTACAGTGCATAGTGGTCCATTATATATCCTATGTTATTCCAGCTCACATGATGTCACCTGACTGACTATGGTGTACAGTCATTTTGCTGTGGAACAGTGGAGACACATTCACTTTTTGTACTGCCCAGCTCTCATCCACTATCCAGGTGACCACAGTTGCTTTCACAGCTAAACATTTTGCTGATGGTGAGCATAACGCTTTTTTTGGGGAGGGGAGGTGCATGTTTTTTGAAACAAGTATTACTTGATTTACTCATCTGGTTTCAGCTTCCAACTACAAATACGACATTGTGGTGGTTTTCAGGTGCTCTTGGCTCTTAAATATGATACTTTCAACACAGCTTGAATCTTGAAGTGCAGCCAAGATGGTGACTTATTTCACCCTGCATTTTCACCCATCTCCACCTTATGTAGAGTTTATGGTCTAAACAGAAAGTTTTTGCACTGTGTTGGCCAGCCATTGTTAATTTGTGTACCTGCATTATGTCTATGGCCTTAAAACTTTGCTTTTGGTCTTTCTCTCAATTCAGTTATAGAATATTTACTACCACCCCAAGTCAGAAAATGTTGGGACAAGGTGGTAAATACAAAAAAAATTGTTTTACCTTTACTTTGACTTTTATTTAATTGGAAACAGAATAAACTCAAGATATTTCATGTTATGCTTGGTCAATTTAATTTCATTTGTTAATATACATCCATTCCTAGGTCTGCAACACATTCCAGCATGGTTAGTACATGGACAAATTAGGATTAATAATGAGGTTTTAAAAATGATTAAAATGATATGTCGCTATTATGATATAATGACACTAATGATGAAATAGTGATCACAAACAGGTGACTGTAATCATGATTTGGTACAGTATCCATGAAAGGGTGAGTCTTTGAGGAGCAAACATCAGCAGAGTAACTACAGTTTGTCAACAAATGTGTGAATATAATCTTTCTTGGAAGAAATGGACCAAAGATGAAAGAACTGTCCAGACGATTGTCAACAAGCCCAAAAGCCAAGGTCTGTCATGGTATGGGGATGTCAGTGCACTTGGCAAAGGTTAATTACACTTCTGATAAGTACATTGAAAATTTAAAAATACCTATGCTCCTTTCAAGTTGACATCTTTTCCAGGGACATCAGTTTTTCAACAGTTTTTGTGTATTTACCAGAGAAACAAGTCTCTTACATGCCTGTCAGAGGTCATACGTTTTGTTCCCAGAAGAAAAAACATAGTTTCCTCTTTGCGGACAGAAGGAGCTAAAATGAAGCGAAAGACCAGCAGTGTGTTTCTCTTTACTGTATACAGCCATGTAAAAATCATCATCACCACCAACAGTGCTGTAAGACACAGTTTTTTTTATAGTTTTTTAGACAGATTCATACTTTTTTCTGGATTAGGTTTGAGTATCAGCTGCTGTCGTGTTCTTGTCCTCAAAGCACAGGAGTGCCTCATTTTGTGTTAAGACACTGTCTCTAGGAGAAAGCTCAGGAGACCAGTATTCATCCAGTTTTATGATTTTGTTGTCTGTTTTACCTCTCAAATAAACAAGACCACAAGGTTTCAGTTCATCAGACTGTCAGACTGAACTTTATTTCAGCTTCTGTTTGTTTGTAAATTTTTTATCATGTTCCCCATCAGTGTCAGTCCTGGGCCCAATGTGGACCCTAGAATATTCCCTGCCAACAATTTCACACAACTATGAGCAAAATCTATTTAAACTAATTTTAATTTAAACTAATTTAAACAGGAATTATTATTATACACATTTAAAAATCCTAAGTTACAAAATGGACATCTCTGGAAAAAGTAATGAAAGGAGGAGTCTCAAATTTGAGCCATTGAAAATTTTTTGATTGGTTATGGCAGTCAAATGACCGGTGCCTGGCACTTCTAGGTATCAGTAGGTCAACCAGGCGCAGGACTTCTAGTGTTAATATGAGTTTGCATAAAGAATGGGACAAAAAAAACACCTGAAACACTTCATAGCATTGGAACATGTTGCAGGCCTCAAATGTGGGAATTGTGGAGGACCCATCACATCCATCACATGGTTTCTTTGCCCTGCTGCCTTCTAGTAAAATATACTACAGCATTCAGACCCTCACTGCTAGACTGTCCAACATTTTCATACCTCAGGTTGTCAGACTCCTTAATGCACACAGTCTGACTCTCAAGGACTAAATGTTTTTGCGCAGCACTGTATGCTGTCCACTATTATTGCAATATTTGCACACTGCTCAGTAAAATCACTGAAGGCTGGAATCTTGAAATCCTGTCTTGCAATGTGTCTTAGTCTAGTTACAGAGCTTGTACTATAGTATAGGACCTGTACCATTGCATGTTTACTATATGTTGTCATTGCATGTGTTTTCTGTGCTTCACTTGGTCCTGGAGGAATGTTGTTTCATTATGTACTGTACAGTAAATAGTTAAAATGACAAGAAAAACCTCTTTAACTTGAACCTGAACTCTTGTATGTCTATTTGCAAATGAAATGAAGTTGATCAGACAAAATGTGAAATATCTTAGGTTTGTACCATCTGCAATAAAACAAAAGCCAAAGTAAATGTAAGAAACATTTTCTTTATTTTCCATATGTGATTATTTTTTCTGATTTGGAGTAATTATGAATTATTCAGCCTGCATTACCTCATGTGAAATATTGTTACTGTTGTTACAGCTGGTCTTTATCATGTGACACTAATCCTCAGAATGAAAAGCTACATACACAGACATTTATTTTTTTTGCACACAATTACACCAGGACTCACTCTCTCAGTGCAACACACACACAAACACAAATCACCTATCAGTTTGTCATATATCTTATTATTTATTCTGCCACAAAGAAAGATACAAACCGGATTCCAAAAAAGTTGGGACACTAAACAAATTGTGAATAAAAACTGAATGCAATGATGTGGAGATGGCAAATGTCAACATTTTATTCGTAATAGAACATAGATGACAGATCAAAAGTTTAATCTGAGTAAATGTAACATTTTAAAGGAGAAATATGTTGATTCACAATTTCACAGTGTCAACAAATCCCAAAAAAGTTGGAACAAATAGCAATAAGTGGCTGGAAAAAGGAAATTGAGCATATAACGAACAGCTGGAAGAACAATTAACACTAATTAGGTCAATTGACAAAATGATTGAGTATAAAAAGAGCTTCTCAGAGTGTCACTGTCTCTCTGAAGCCAAGATGGTAAGAGGATCACCAATTCCAGCATTGTTGCACAAAAAGACAGTGCAGCAATACCAAAATGATGTTACCCAGCGTAAAATAGCAAAGACTTTTAAGTTATCATCATCAACTGTGCATAACATCATCAAAAGATTCAGAGAATCTGGAGCAATCGCTGTGCGTAAGGGCCAAGGCCGTAAAACTCTACTGGATGCTCGTGATATCCGGGCCCTTAAACGTCACTGCCCCTCAAACAGGAATGCCACTGTCAAGGAAATAACAGAATGGGCTCAGGAATACTTCCAGAAAGCATTGTCAGTGAACACAATCCACCGAGCCATCCGCCGTTGCCAGCTGAAACTCTAGAGTGCTAAGAGGAAGCCATTTCTAAGCAAGCTCCACAAGCTCAAGGACAAGAATAACCCAAGTTGTTATCAACAATCCGTTCAGAAGCCTGCATCACTGATGGTATGGGGTTGCATGAGTGCTTGTGGCATGGGCAGCTTGCATGTCTGGAAAGGCACCATTAATGCAGAGAACTATGTTCAGGTTCTAGAACAACATATGCGCCCATCTAGACGTCATTTCTTTCAGGGAAGACCCTGCATTTTTCAACAAGATAATGCCAGACCACATTCTGCAGCACTCACAACATCATGGCTACGTAGGAGAAGGATCCGGGTACTGAAATGGTCAGCCTGCAGTCCAGATCTTTCACCTATAGAGAACAAAGCAACAAAGAAGGCCCAAGACGATTCAACAGTTAGAGGTCTGTATTAGACATGAATGGGAGAGCATTACTATTTCTGAACTTGAGAAACTGGTCTCCTCTGTCCCCAGACGTCTGTTGAGTGTTGTAAGAAGAAGGGGGGATGCCACACAGTGGTAAAAATGGCCTTGTCCCAACTTTTTTGGGATTTGTTGACGCCATGAAATTTTGAAACAACATATTTTTCCCTTAAAATGATACATTCTCTCAGTTTAAACTTTTGATCTGTGATTTGTGTTCTATTCTGAATAAAATATTAGATGTTGGCATCTCCACATCATTGCATTCAGTTTTTATTCACAATTTGTTTAGTGTCCCAACTTTTTTGGAATCCGGTTTGTACTATAAACTGACGTTCACTGATTGTTCTTATTCTCTCTGTTATGTATAAACACACACTTTTTCTCCCCTCCTCCTAATGGCCAGGCGCCAGCAGAGTGAGTGTCCAGCATCTGACCTTTCTCCTTGGTTGAGTCACCAGGCAAATAAATGTCTGCACGTGTCTGTGCCCATGCTCTCTCTCTCTCTCTCTCTCTCTCTCTCTCTCTCTCTCTCTCTCTTTCTCTCTCTCTCTCCCTTATCCTGACTGACCTCCCTCCAAACACCTCCCTTCACTTTCACTGATCCCCCCACCGCACCCTGCCCTTGCACACAAGCTCCAGCCATGTGTGTATCTAAGGCCCAGCTGGTGGCTGATTGGTGTAATACAGTATCTTCCACTCTGCTGCAAACTGTGAGCTACTGAAGCTACATATTCCAAAAACTTCAGAACAGGCATCACAGTCCAGACCACTTTATCTGAAACCCTTCTCTAGTAGCTCATCTATGTACAGTTTGTTTTAGGCGTCCACTAGGCCTTCATGAAAAGTCAGTTTCTGACCACAGAGATGCTCATCTGGATAATTTTGTAGTCCACTTTCAGTCTACCGGTTCCACTCGTGTAAAACACCAGCAACACCAAAATGTCTCATACCAGCACTACACATGCTACGTTATTACCAGGTTAGTGCCACTGCTGTGGTGAGAATGGTCCACCACACAGATATTATCTGGACAACAGAGTATCTGAGGTCAGGTAATGGCCAATGATGAATGCAGTAGAGATTGCTGATAAACTGTGGACTACATGCTGTAGTTGTATACCTATGTGGAGCTCATAAAGTGGACAGTGAGTGGAAGTTCAAGATACAGGTGGCCAGTGATGGTTTGTTGTTTGTAGGCTTCTGTAGTTATGCACTTGACGAGAATTGTGTTTGTGTATGAGTGTACGCACTTATGTGTGGGATGGTGGGAGGGGTGTTTTGATGCCTTCTCTCTTCTAGGCTAAAGAGCTTTGCATTCCACAGCTCTGCCACTTGGTATTAACATGTATTTGTTCCTTTCTTTACAGCTTAAAGGGGAATTCCCAGAATAACAATTTTATAAATAAATGTTTATGATATAAACAAAAAACATATGAAGTGGTTTAACATAAAATAATCCCTAGAAACTTACAAAGTAAGTGGTGGCTATAGGCTGTACGTTTTTAATGCCTCTAAAAGCTACCTCACATAAAATTATTATATAAAATGGTTTTGAATACACTGCAGGACATCTGAGACATTGGTGTATGATAGTTTTGAAAAATGTTTTTGTCAGAAAACATTTTTAAATTTTTTCATGGTGGAGTGTTGCATGCAGGGTGCTGTAAAAGCAAAGTAGTCATTTTTTCCCAGATTTTCCACTATTTACTAAACACCCAGAAGACAAGTGGTGGCTTTGGATAGTAAACAAAATGAATACATTGGTCTGTAATTTTCTCTAGAAAGCATCATACTAGTCCTTCAGCATCCTGTCTAAACTCAAAATTTTATTTTTTATTTTATTTATACACACAGGCATTATCCAAGTATATACAGTTATAAGCATTATGTTATTATAATCTATTAAATCTATGATATTATGTTACAGTAATTTATTTCTGGAAATGTTACTTCTTGATGAGATTCTTAAATTACAATAATATGTAGATTAAAATGTTTAATCATGATTTCACAGCTTAGTTAATAAATAAATAAAGCATATCCTTTTAAAATACTGGTTCAAATTGAAAACCCAACAGTTTAACAGTCTATTCTAATTCAGTTGCTCCTCTGCTATGAATGAGAAAAAATGACCAATAGGATTGGTGATTTCACTATTCCAGCAGTTAAAGCTACCTAAAAACAAACAACCCAGATACTAAACAACCCACCATTGTGAAAATAACAAAAACAAGACATTAACCCCAACAACTAAACTATCCAGCTCTGTAAAAATAATAAAAACAATACACTAAACGAACAACTAAACTACCCAGCACTGTAAAAAAAACAAAAACAATACTCTAAATCAACAGCTAAACTACCCACCTCTGTAAAAATAACAAAAACAATACTCTAACCCAACAGCTAAACTACCCAACAATGTAAAAATAACAAAAACAATACTCTAACCCAACAGCTGAACTACCCAGCTCTGTAAAAATAACAAAAAACAATACACTACCCCAACAACTAAACTACCTTGCACTGTAAAAATAACAAAAAACAATACACTACCCCAACAATTAAACTAGCCAACACTGTAGAAATAACAAAGACACTAATCTATCAATTAAACTACCCAGCTCTGTAAAGATAATAACAAATAAAAACATCAAGACACTACCCCAACAATTAAACTACCCAGCATTATACAAATAACAATGACACTACCCCAACAACTAAACTACCTAGCACTGTGAAAATAACAAAATCAAGACAATAACCCAGTAGATAAACTACCCATCACTATGGAAACAAGACAACAAGATAACAAAAAACCCACACACTAAATCTAACATTTTGGTAAATAGCAAATAGTTATTAGAGTGTAGGTACCACACAGAATTTTGTTTAGTTGAACACAAGAAGACTGTTATATGAGAGAGAATGAAATGAGAGGGGGGTGGGGGGTGGTAATGAGAGAGTCAAGCTGTCAGAGGCTGCATGGTGGGAGGTGAGAGTTGCACCTGCACTGTAAGACAGAGATAAGCTCAGACCAGGCTTTGCAACACACACACACACACACACACACACACACACACACACACACACACACACACACACACACATACATAAGCGTACACTCACAGAGCATCAGTAACATGCCCTTCTTACAAGGTCTTGCCTGCTAGAGCTTGTGAGAGCTTGTTCACAAGGAATATGAATAATAATGCTTTAAATATTTGCAGCAGAACTGCAATTTAAACAAGACTGAAAGCAATATTGTATTATATTTATTGTATTTTAAAGGAAGGCTTTGCTCAGAAATCATTTTCAAATTTCTGATTACCCCAGATGTAATCAATCAGGGAAAACATGCTTGGAGTCCAAATTTTGCTTTTTAGTTTAGAACTGGAGCTATGAGGCTAATATTGCTAATAAACACTAGAACTCAATAGTCACCTAAATTAACAAAGTGATTCTATTAATGTCAAGTTCACACTACACAACTTTTTGAGTCATCAGTTGTGCCACTCACACTATATGACTGATTGGGTTGTAACCGCGAGTCTTTCAGTTGTTGTGGCTTTCATATTATATGATTGGTCAGCGACACGGGGTCACAAAAATACACGAGTTTTCATCTTGGGAAATTGAAGCCTAAACTGGCTGTTCTCCAAAAACACAAACGTTTCACTAGAACAGAACAGTACAGGCTATGAGCCGGCAGTACAGCACGCAGGCTATGAGCCAGCAATACAGCACGCAAGCTATGAGCATGCAGTACAGTTGCAGTTATATTACATACATACTGTTGCTTGCGTTGTTTCATCTGTCCATTGCATTGATCATAGATATAATCAATCACATTATTTCTCCAGTGCAGTCACAGTAACAATAACAGAGAGATTCCATCAAGAGACACGTGGTTCTCTCTCTACACAATCCCAGTGCTTGAAGGTAGTCACTGCTTTTGACACAGTTGCCAACTGAATCTCGGATATTCGGCATGTCAGATATTTGCTGGGCATTTGTGACTCTTTGACAATCACTCTTAGCACTTTTCCACCAAAATAACTCTGGTTCTTGAACTGGTGCCATTCGGGCTTATGAGAACCTCGGTGCTTTGTAGTGAACCAGCCCGCATTTCGACTACCGGTAGTTTTAGTTGAACCAAGGACACTTCACGGTGTACGTCATCAACAAAGCGGAATTATAAGCAAGGATGGCGGAGCGCATCGACTACTTGCAAGCATTTGTGCTCTTGGTACAAATGTATGTTTCACTTCACAAGTCAAATCTTGTCTTCCCTCGTCCAGCTTCACTGTGCGATAGCTCCTTTTTAGAATCTCTGTAGTCTTTTTTTAGCTTCTTTAGCTTATTTATCACTTGCTCTTTTGAACGAACAAAACCTGACTGAGCTAAATCCTCCACCAGCTCGCTGTAAAGTTTCTCCTTTCTAATACTCCCCTCAAGTTTCTCCTGAAACTCCGGAGAATACCAAATAGATAAAAAAAACTGAGTTTCTTCAATGGACCACTGTATGCTACGAGTCGCCATCTTCTTGCATTGAATGCGCAGGCACATTTGGTTTGCAAAAAAACAAGTATTTTTTGGTTCCCGCTGTGAACGAAGGTTCCTGGTTCGGGGTGGTATTTTTGTTGGTGGAAATGCACCGAATGCTTCAAAATTAGGTTTGTGAACCAGAACGGTGCCGGTTCCGTGTTGGTGGAAAAGTGCTATCTGTGACGGTTCAGTGAGTGTCTTTCAGCAGTTCACACCACATGACTGAGCGAGCACCGAGTAATCCCAGATTTGCCTCTGAGCAGAAGTTTTTATCGGCGATCTACAAAAAACTGTCAGTGACTGGAAAGCCCAGCTTAAATCATGTAGTGTGAACTAGGCTTAACAAAACTTCTCTCAATCAGGTAAAACCTTTTCTACAACTTAGTAAGGTTACATGGATTAGTGATGTTAAGGAGCTTTGATGGTGACAGTCCTTGAAAAATTACACAAATGGGTGGTCACAGCTTAGTAAGGTTTGGGAACAAGATAGTTAAGTTGTGGACAATTACTTAATAGCTATAATCTTGTTCCCACATGTTAGTTAGTCATGGCCATGACTTAACTTTCTTGTTACCAGGTGTGGCCACACATTAGGATCTTGATACAATGCCTCATGAAGTCACATGAATATAGAATTTTAGATTTTTATTTTTACAGATGTCACCAGCAGGGTTCCACAACATGTGGTTTAGAACATACTGTGAATTATTATGAGCTACAAAAATCTGTAAAGTCTAAACACTACAGGCAGCCACTTCAGACAGCAGAAGGACTGGTAGAAGACTGATCTTGGATCAAATTCCTAAGTATTGTTGAAAACAATTTTCACTAATACTGATTTTAGATCTTCCTATTTTGAGTTGGTTGTCTAAGATGGTGTATGTAGCAATCTGCTAAAAGTGTTTTTATTTTTAAAAGTCCACAGTAAGTCCCACTGTGTCCTAATGTACATCAACTAGTCTCTGAGAAATGAATTATGATCTGGAGGCAGTTTAAACAGGTTGAGATATGGTGATATACAATATTTTGATGGCAATGGTTATTATGTGACTATTGAGTTCTTGTGATTGTTAGCCACATTATCCTTGTATACATATGATTTTTCAGCAAACCATTCCTTTAAAGTCATAAATAAGGGTGCATGGGTCAACAATGTTATGTAGGAGCCAAAATAGGCCTTGAGTTGTTCTCTGAGCAATGAAGATGGATGGAATACTCTGCCTAACGCCCATCTCCCTAACCCTCACCCCTCTATAACCTCTGCGCTGGAGCCTCTATGCTGGGGAGAGCTAATCTGTGTTGATCCGTTGCTCTGGGTCACACACACTCACTCAGACACACTTGTGCTGCTTTTCCCTGGTTGGCCATGGCCTTGCCGGTGTGAGGATTTGAGGATGTGAGCCACAGAGGGGGAAGTGAGGAAAGACAAGGCTTAGGGAGATCTCTGTAGAGAGGATCTGGCAACTTGGCTCCAAAAACAGCTCTTCATATAACATTAGACTGGAGTGGCCCATACTCTACAACATGCCTAGTCGTAATATAAGAGCTTATATTACAATGGTGGAAAATACTTATATAATTGTGCTTAGTGCTATATTTTATAGCAGAGTAAGTTTAGTGTTAAACTCCTTCTTTAAGCTTTTAATTTGCCTGGACACACAGCATTTACAGTTCATTACTTTCTTGTCCTCTAAGATACATAAAAACAATACAATCCATGCCTACTGTAAGCTACCAAAACCCCTTGTTCTTTCTTTTTGGAATAATAAAAAAAGAAGTGTAATCTTTTACAAATACTTGAATAAGTCTCAAACATAGAACAAAGAAATGCAATGAAATACTTGGTAATTAGCTGATGAGCTGAATCAGGGTAAACATAAACACTGCAGTGCTGTTGTTATAGGCTAGGAGTCTGACACCTCTGACTTAGTGTATGGGTCATATCTGGGGAATAAACAAAGACCAAAGGATACTGAAAGTGTCAGTAGCCACACTGTGTTCTTGGTTTGCGCATAAATGTCTAGTGTTAGGTGTGTGCTGACTGGAGGAGTCAAGCTGTTCTCTTCTTCATGCCAGCTGTACATGGACTTTGACTCTCTAAGCATAACTGCCTTATCTGTCACAGACCTTTGTCAACATAGCACAATTGGATTGTTGCTTTGGATAATGTAAAAATAGAAGACGATGTCAGGTCTAATCTGCTTATAGGGATATTTCTCTGCTACTGAGTTCAAATATCAACAATTATGCTTCAGAAACACTTAGTGTACCTTTAGTGTGCATGCGTTCAAAGCATGGAAACACACTGTCCTATGTGGAAGAGTTATTTATTTATTTATTTTTGCAGAGTAAAGTATGTCTCCAAATCTCCACCCTCACCCTCCTCCACCACCTTTTTTTTGTATATTTTCATTGTCTCAGTGTGAGCAGCTAAGGAGGCAAGAAAACAAGTATGAACAATTAAAATATGAGATCCACCAACTGACTCCTATTGACGTCTTCCATTGAGCCAAACTGAGGGTTCAGGAGTCTTCTGGCAGGAACTCCTTACCATCCCTTCAACAATCAGAATGTTCTTCAATGTAGTGACAGGGATTCCTTTAACACCAAGATCAGAGGAACTATGTGTTGGAGTGGTGTTTTAAGCTATTTAAAGTGTAGCTTTTTAGGTGAAATTTGAAAGCCAAGTACATCTTAATATATATGACAAATACATGTTTCCCTAATCCCGATTTGGAAAAGCTGAAATGTTCCTCAGCAGGATGATTTGAAAACTGTCCTCCCCAGCAGAGTCTTTGGTCCAGTGCATGGATCCTTAGTCTCCCCGTCACTCTCTAAGAAAAGTACAACCTGAATTATCTGCTGTTGGTGCTCTTCTTAGAATGTTTGTCATGTTCGAATGGAAATCTCCACGATTTGTAATGCAGATGTCAGCTTGCACTAGAAAACTTGCATTCACTTGCATTTTTGGCTGGTGCTAGTAGCCATATATTGTCTCCTAGTGGGTGGAAAATCTTCCACTCCATACTCTACCTGGGAGAGCATTGGGGGGAAAAGGAGTCAATAAGTCAATGAGAAAAGCAAGGTGTATTAAAGACTCAATTATAATCACAGTTACAATATAAATACAAATAATTACAAGCTGTATCACTGTTCCTTACAATCTAATGTCAAATGCTGTATCATACTGTCACACTAAACAGACATCCAGTTTGTAAATACAATCCCCTAGAAACTCATTCATGTAGTCATTTTAATGTCATGAGTTTACTCACTGTGAAGGTGTGCAGAATGTTTAATTACAGACACCCACCTGATAAACTATATAAGATTTAAGAAACGAAACTACAGATATAAAATATATTATTGTGTAAAGCATGAGGTGTATTATTTAGCCTCTTCAAAGCCTTCAGCCCCACCCACTGGATATTTCCTGTGTTTCTGGCTTTGGTACTGTAGACTGCAGTCTAATTCTGTTGCTCTTTTATCAACATGTGAAAGAATACACATTTTCAGTCTGAAACGTACAGTTCTACTTCATGTACCAGTGAGCTGTTGTCCACTGTGCTGATCCACTGGCCTGCTGGTACATTCTTTGCAGATGATGGCAGTCTTAGAGTGGATACTCCAGTCCTGTCTTTTCTACAGATTAACCCTCAGTATGTAAATATACAATGCGAGAGGAGGCTGCTAGCAAAACATAGTTGTTCTCATTGATATAAAACCACTTTCAGTGTTTCTTTAAAGAAATACTCCAACATCATTTCAACTTCATCTCTATCTGCTGCATCTTTTGCTTATGGTTGATTACAGTGGATAATAATCTGAAAAATTAAAGGAATTTTCACTTACACAGTCACATACAACCGATTCATTCCATCAGCCAAGGCAGGCAAATTTAGCTTCTTTAAATTAGAACTGGAGCTTCAAGGGTAACAACTGTATATTTTGAAGAAGGCACCTAACTCCCAATTGCTCCTCGGGTGTTGTGAATAGGGCTGCACACCACTTTGGGCACATGTTCTGACAGCTTATTTTGTTCACTAGTGTGCGTGTTTCAGTGCACAGATGAGTTAAATGCGAATGTCAGATTTCTTTGTGTGCAACCACACTGGCAAAAGTTGAGTCTAATCTAATCTAGTCACTCATGGCTCCAGTTCTAAAGTAAAGAAGCCACATTTGGACTCCAAACATGTTCTGACTTTAAACTACATCTTAGGTAGCTAGATAATTATATGTATTTGATTCACAAATGTGGGCAGAATTTGAATAGAAATGCTTCTGCTCAGTGCCTAATGGAGTGCCATCTGTTCTTTGAACATGACCTACACTTCAGATAGAAGCACATTGTATCTCTGGGTTTAGCAGTGTTAAATAAAGTTGAAATAAACAAATAATGGCTAATGAAAAAAAAAAAACCTTCAAAATGTGAACTTCATATAAGATGAAAAAACTGTTTTCATGTTTATTTTCATTAGTATTGTCTTATTTTCTTGGAAAATAACAAGAACATGTTTGCCATGTATCTGACAATATAAACAGGAAAATAGTTCAGAATTCCAACTTTCTACCAATGCCCATTCACAAGTCCAGTAGTGCCAGAAAAAGACACACACAAAGGAAAACATTAAATACGTTTTTATATAGAAAAACACAAATGTAGAACATTGCCGGACATCACTCATTTTGATTTTCCGCTCTGTGGTATAGCTCTATGTCATAGCTCTGTGTCATGTATGTACTTGTAATTGCCAATGCTCTCCCATAGTTCTCCATTTGGAGGGTCTAATAATAACCTATCACTGTTAATTGCCTTGAAAAAAATCCTTAATTTTAATGGATAATAATGTAGCAAGGTTTTAATTTTGGACCATTTCTATTGGTTCATTCATTGCAATAGGGTCAAATGAAGTTTACTTTTTTAATAGTTGAGCCTTTCTATACATGTATAGCATGATTTTCAGATAGTATATAAATCAACTACTTTGTTATAATTAATTAAATATTTAATATGAAAGTAATAAAGGCCCTCTATTCACATAGATCTCAATTCACAACATTCATATTACACACACACACACACACACACACACACACACACACACACACACACCTCAGCTGATACAGACACAAATGTTCTTCATAATGACTTTGTCTACATTTCTATTCATCAAAAGGCATGGAAAGATGATAAAACATTGATAAACATTAAAGCGACTGGCTTCAAGTGCATCCAGGAGACAATTTCCTTTTCTGAAACCAAACAGAAACTCAAGCAGTTTGTCCTGCCTTCAGCACCCCCAACTACAAACCATGAAAAAGAGGACTGACCTTATCACAACAGAAAATCATTATAAAGAAAATAGTGATTTTATGTGTTTTATCTTTAAAATGTATGTTTTTTTGGAAAATTATGTTGATGACTCTGTTACAATACGTACAGTCATAAGTTAAAATGATTATAATTTGTTTCACAAAGCAATCATGTGTGGAGGGAATCAATTGTCCAATTATATTCTTTAATATTTTGGTCTAATTGTTATTAAATACTCAAATTATTCAAATAATATAAAAAAAATTAACCATTTAGTTTGGTCTAAAACATTATGTAGTTTTGATATGGCAGCTACAATGTGTAATGTTTGAATATGTTGTTTTTCTGTTCGCTTTTGTTTTCAGTGAAAGACAAACAACAATTCATCAGTTTGGACAGAAGCTGCAAGATTTTGATAATATATTGCCCTTGAGAATGTCATTTTCTTCAGTCAATAGTACAGCAGGAGCACAAAGCTGAAAGAATGCCAGCTGCCAAATAGAAAACATCATAAACCACTCAAACTAAGAACACATCTGAACTCTGTAAAGAATTGTGTCCACTGAAAAGTAGAAAGAAACATTCTGCACGAGTTCAACGTGATGATAAATTAGTTGCATAACTGAACAGAGATAGCCAGATCACACAGGCTCTAATGTAACCTGCAGAGCCCTGCACACATTGTTCACTCACACTGTTGTGATTGTATGGTTGTGACCTGGGGGCCCCTATGCATTGCTCATTTGTTGTGTTTTCTCTGCTTTAACCAGATCATTGGGCAGATTTGATTGTAAATATTGTATATTTTGCTGAGTTGAACCAGGTTAATTAAAACAAACATAAATAGCAGTACTTGATGTTAATTGTACATTTAATTACACATATGGCCCACCTAATCTGACCAGAAACCATTTGTCCCTCCCAGTGCACCCTCTAATACTACAATTATCACAAAATACAACTAGGTAAATGACACCCTCTATGTGCTAACCATGTTACTTTTGGTTCTAAAATACATTTAAGCATTTCTGACTTTTATCAGCATTGTTTAAGAAATACACATGCTATTATTGTTTCAATCCACAGCTTTGAGCAATATGTATGTACATATATAATACACACATTTATAATTGACATTTAGGGCATTAAATGCGAATACAATGAGGCAGTTTAGGGCAGAGAGGAGCAGCGAGAGGTTTAGGTTTTCAATAGGAGTTTTCTAGTTTGCACACCTCTCAGTAATATTTTGGCACGCTTTTGCAGAATAACATGTCCATAATAGGAACGACAAGACCGTACCATTTGTGGTGACGGGGTTTACAGTGTGAACATTGCAAAGCGAGACATCCGTGGTAGTTACATATTTGTGCTTGGATGCTTGTTGCTAAAAATATTTTATTGAAAGAGAAGGTGAAAACATATGTAATCGACGTATGAGGAGTGTTTCTTTTTCAGGTTTACGGAAACACAACAAAATCGGACTGTCCCAATACCCCCCTCCCCCACCCCTGCAAGTCTGAATGGTACAGCCCGCTGAGTCCAGGGATCAAGATTCTAGCCATTCTGCTACAAGTTGTGAAGTATGAAAGAACAAAACGACTTTTTTGACGTGAATAAATCATAAATCCGCCGAGTTACTCTTCATCCGAAGCAATGTGAAGGAAAGTCAGCTCGTTCGGGACTGCCGAGAGCCCCATGGCAAGCCGAGCAACTTCAAATTTGGCTCATAATCTGCCTCAAACCATGGCCGGTCAGTCAAGGTAAGTAAAGCCCAGCGCTCGACAGCTAGTTTAAACCAGCCAGCTGGACGAAGTCTTCTGGGAAAGTTTTGCTTTCTGAGTGTTTATGTTTGTTGACACCCACCCTTTTCTTGCCGGCTATTTCACCATTATTTTAGCCTGAAAGGCGAATTGTTTGTGTGGGAGGAAGGTGCATAGAAACACCTGGAAGTTTAGAAAAAAAAATCCTGACTGAGGTCAGTAAACGGTCTGTAACGTTATGTGTACAGCTGACTTGTGTATTTCACTACCTGTCTACCACTCGCCTGTTGTGTGTGTTTATTTTGGCGCTTGTTCATTAACTTTGCATATCTGTCTTACTGATTTACCTGTAATCTGTAGTGACAAACCATCTGTAAAATTAACATTTTCAGAATGTGTTCGCGGCTGGACTTAACATGTTATGCCACCATAATTGTTAAGTTATTTTCTCTATAAAAATAACTCATCACATACTCATGGCTGTATTGGAGAGCGAGATAGCTAACATTTTAGGAAATGGGGGTTGTGTAGTGAAACAGGCCATTAGCATTGGCTGAACTATCATGGGTGGACCAATGTTTCCATTATTATCAGGCACAATGTGAAGGAACAATCAGAAAAGATCCTAGAGCATTTCTGAAGTTAAGGTTGTTGTAGTCACGTGATCATCAAGGGATTTAAATGTCTTCAGCTAGCTTTGGTTAGTAAGCCTGAAATTGGAAAAAAATATGTGACTATTAGTTTTTCAAAATGGTCACCAAGCACAATAGGGACTGTTTCTGTCTGAAAGACGTTTATATAAGTGTAGCTCAGCTAAATGTTGTTAGCACCACCAGGGAAAACCCTATTGGGCCACAAGACCAGGTGATTTGAACTTAAATGGCCCTCGATCCAAATTCAATACCAGCTGATCTGAACCCAAACACTCTGTTCATACCAGCTTCAAGACCATCCAGCAAGCACAGAACCTCATCACAACGTTGTATCAATGCTGCAAGAATGTACACATTGTCAGAAAGTTGTCGCAATGTCATTGTGCCAGCTAGGCAAATGATCTAAACCCAAACACTCCTCTCGGTCCAGCTATAATACCAGCTTATCTGAACCCAAACGCTCAATTCAATCCAACTTCAGGACCAGCTGATCTAAACCCAAACATTTCAATCAGTCCAGCTTCAAAACCAGCTGATCTGAACCCAAACACACTTGGACAGTTGTGTTTGCCTTATGTTACCTAAATTGTTTTTCTACTGTGCAATTCAAGGCATAATTGTCTGCATTGTAAATAGTGGTTTGATACTGAATGGTGCATTCTCGTAGAGAACCAACTCAGATTTCTTTACAATGGTGCTGATAGGAACCAGGAGTCACAATGTCTACAAACACAAAATAAGCACTTTATTTTCTACCCAAAATGATCAGTGAATCTATATGTATATTTTGAGTTATTATATGTCATGTTAATAAACGTGCAGAAGTTATAAATCTAAGAATATGTTTTCTTTTGGAGACTATTTTGCCTTACAATGCAATAAATGTAAATCGCCATGATTACATTTTTTTAAAGTGTGCTTTTTGAAATCTTATTTCAAAGCTATAATAAAACGGTGTATTAGGCACCACCATGTTTGCAACTATTTAATTTATGAAGTAGCTTTCAGAAACATTAAAAGCTTCAGAGTTGTCTAGTGATCCATACTAGTTGTAGTTCCTATCACCACCAATGTGAACAGTTTTGGCTTGGTTTCTCTAGACTCGCACCAAACTGATCTAAATGACTTTGTTTACATTTTAAGCAGTTGATTTATTAAAAAATGATGGAAAATAGGCAGTGTTTAAATTATTATGGAGTGTTTTGTTGTAGTTTGGCATGTTCTTATGTTATTTCTGTGTACATCCAGTTTAACATGAATCCAGTCTCTCGACTGATCTGAGCCTAAATATTGCACTCTGTCCAAACAGTGACCTGTTGATCCTTGCGTTTTAATGCTTTTTTCCCTCTTGTTTGTGTTTGTCTTCTGAATTTGTGTCAGATCTATGCTTACAGTGCTTTTAAAAATCATTTGGAAAACACCAATAGAGAGCTAGTATTCTGAGAAGATGAACAGAATAAGTTTCTTTTCTTCTTATATGTAAAAGTATGAAACAGAAACAGTGCAGTTATGCCAAGCTGTCTCATAGTCATAGATAAAATACAGTTTGTGGACATATTTGAAACAACAACAAGGAAATCAGCTGTTATGATCCACTTGTTGGATTTTGAATTGAGCAGACAGTAGCCTAATAAAAATGACTACAGCCATTAAAGTATTTATTAATGAGAATTAAAGTTTGATCATTTGTTTGCTATTCATGCCTTGCAGTCACGTGGTTTTGTTGTGGTTGCCGCCATGTTGAGTACCTCTTGCATCAAAAGCAATGGAGCAAACTTTGCACATGAAATCAGCAGAGCAGAAACAATACTCAGAAAAAAAAATATTCAATTGGATATGACACACATTTACTATCACCTGAGCTTTTTTGACTGCTGGCCTTGTTGGATTCACTGCCAAACCTATCACTTCATGATATTTACATATACTTAATTCATAACTCATCACCTTATGCAGGATAAAGTTTGAAAGCCTACAAAAGTACAGATGCATACAAATACTTCACAGCAGCCTGGGTAATGCAGTCTAAAATATACAAATACTTCACAGCAGGCTGGGTAATGCAGCCTAAAATATGGCATCTGACACAAAAGAAAATATTCCTTGTAGTAGTAGTGGTTTATTTGGTTTCACAAAAAAATATATTAGCAAATGCATTGCAATATAAAATTGAAAATTAATAACAGAAGTAGAAAAAAATAGTTAATTAGCTATGTAAATAATAGAACTTAACTGAATGAGTGTAGGCTGAATCATTTATTATTTACTAAACTCCACTTTGTAACATAGCATTTATTTTGAGCTTTACACTTCTAAAGAAAAGTTGTTTGTAAATTGACAACCCTAACAGTAATTAAGCATAAATCTAATAATACCACAGTCTGTTGAAAGATCTTATTAAACAGTTTGACTAGCAAAAGTAAGTAAAATCACAAAGCAAACAAGCTATCTCCCCAATTAGCTAATCTAATTAGCTTAATTAATGCTTACTTAGTTGTTAACCAAGAGTTACTTGCCAGAGAAAAAATGTGCACTGCAAAGTCAGTAGTTTTCATTTGGTGTCCAATTTGCCTGTTTGATCTTAGCAAGCCATTTTCCCTCCGGTCTGTGTCTTTGGGAAGTCTGTAAAATTATAATCCTTTAACCCCTTTCTTGTTGTCACACCCCATGGCACAGCATATTGAAGGCATGAATCAGACAGTAGGTACCCACTATGGCAACAGCGTCATTTGTGACATCAGCTGCCACCCATGAATTGAGCTTACTTGCAGACATTCTCTCGTGTGATGGATCCGTGACTAACCCGAATTTCATCAAAAAGAATGATTGCAGTTCATGACTAACTGTAGAATCTGCTGCTGGTAAAAGTAGCCATGTGCTAGTCAACATGCAGGCGTGTTGTTGCATACCACATAGAATAGGAATTTGTCTGCAATCATAGTTATGAGTTCAGTGGTAAGACATTTTACAAATAGGTTGAGAGCCAGGACTTTTTAGGACTTACGTTAATGTAAGAACAATTTCAACCTTATTCTTAGAGATTATATTCTATTAAATTAAACTTTTTTATTATAACTGTTATTATAACACTGCTGAGATCATTTTCCACAATGTTAATAAAATAATCACTTACTTTACATACATATTTATGATCCTAAAGGTGTCCCAAAAGAGCTTTTATCTCATCCTGTGTGCTTTTTTTTTTTGGCCCTGGGACAACGGGATGGTGTTAATTTGGAACACTGCTTTTGCAATCAGGCTACAGATGACATGCTAGCAGAGGCATTCCTCTTCTGTTGTTGTGTTGTGTTCTGTGGACTGACTGGTGATGTCATGATGTTTAAATGGCGTTTTGACATAATTATTTTTTTTCCTCTTTCAGTTTGTAACCCAAAGGGCCATATTTATCTATGTTCCATGGCTGAATTTTGGTTAATCCATGCTGTAAATGAATACCTTTTCTTTAGAATTTACATTTTCATTTTTTTCATTCTAAATATTTCATTTGAAAATCAGTTCTGTCCATTGGGGAAAAGAGCAGCAGAAAATTTCTGTTGGACAATCTCACATTGGGATCTGGCTACCTTAGAAATCCTGCCTTATGGTATACCCTGCTGGAAAGCCAGCCATCTAGGCCTGTGTGTTTTGGTGCTTGACTCCAGCTGCAGTCTCCTAAGTGTGAGCGGATCATGGATTGTTTAAACCCGCATGTGCTTGGCACGAGAAACTGGGCATAAGGGCTGTGAGAGCAGAGTGATTGCTTCTGTATTTCCCGAGAATTTCTCTTCTACTTAAAGCCCAGTTAAGCATGATGAGGTCGAACTGATATGTGTGTTGTGATTTGGTTAGTTGCTGAAAGCTATGGGTGGCAGTGACACTACAAACAAGCTGTTTATCCTCTTTCCTCACAAGGATTGAGGTCATTGGGCAAGTGGCCTACCTGGGCAACTTTTCACAGTTATTGCTGTGTGATTTGTTGTCTGTATTGTACTGCTTCTTCTGCCACAAAGGAAAACAGATTTTTAGTTTTAGAAAATCATATTTACACAGTTTTCGGATGTAGTCGATCAGCCAAGGCATGTTTAGAGTCTGTGTTTGCTTCACTAATGTAGAACTAGAGCTTTGATGGTAATATTACTAACATACACAAGAACTCACCTAAATAGCACAGTCACTTCCATCTAAACACCTTTTAAAACGTCTCATAAACCACATCCTTAATTTAGGTTACACAAGGTATGGTGATATATTTTGACAGAAATAATTTAACTGTTGAAGAGGCTGTTGACTTCAAATGTTTATTAGGCTCATAGCCCATGTTCTCAACTCAATTCGCAAAAGTTTGACTCCAAACATGTTTTGGCTCATCAGCTACAACTGCTAACAATTATTTAAACATGAATTCTTGGTTTTGTACACAATTGAGAACAGAGCTTTTTCTGTTCATGCTGAGAATTTCATCTGTCTACTGGGATTTATTATGAACGTGAGTGTCTGGAGAAAATGGTCTTTAGGAGGACAATGTTTGAAGTTTGAACATTAGAGATGCAGGAATCTTGATAATGTCAGGTTTTGAGAATGAAAATGTATCAACCTGTTGGAACTACCTGCACACCACACCTTTCTTCCTAAACACTCCTTTGACGTAAGCCACACCTTTATCAGTTTCAAAATCACATTTGCCTATCCTATATACCTGTCAAACTTGGTGATATGTTTTAGATTTGCATTTTTTATACTAATAATGAGCACATTTTCTTTATAGCAATAACTTTACAAAGTCATTTTGTGTCCCATATATATAAAATATGTATATATATATA
>BRDA01013742.1:103900-128335 GCA_036984385.1 Crenuchus spilurus | reverse complement strand
CTAAAAGTCTCGCTCTTGACGGCCGCTAAAAGTCTCGCTCTTGACGGCCGCTAAAAGTCTCGCTCTTGACGGCCGCTAAAAGTCTCGCTCTTGACTTCTCTGGGATCTGATTTTATTTCATGACCAGGTAGTTTAGCTCTCTTCTCTCTGAGCACCAGTAATCATTGAGCTAGAACTCTGAGGGAGCTTCATGCCCTGTGCTTTAAATCTCAGCCTGAGTATCATCAGCCTTAAGAGAAACAGTGTGTTATGCTGGTGGTTTATGTACGGTGACCTCCTTTTTGCCACTGTTCATTTTTATGAGCTTGTTTTTATTGAAAAGAGCGGGAAGTAGGTTTATAGGTGCTTATCCACATCAGCCCCTGAGCGCTATGCTGCTCGATGCAAAGCGTTGTTGGTTTATATCCAGCGGCTTATTGAAACTGCAGCACCAAGAAGGACGAGATATCAAAGCGTTGTTTTATTTGACAGATTGCTTATGACACATGTCAGACATAAGCAGAAATCAATCAGGCTTGAAGAAGCATGGGTGGAAATAACCACTTATACATAGCCTGGAGAGGAAGAGATGGTGGATCACAATGCCAGGCTTCATCAGTGGTAGGCACTGGTGGTCAGTCATTGTCCCTCAGGACACTCAATTCTGCCACATGTGGAATATGGCACCAGTAGAAGATAAAATACCACCTTATGTTTCCAAACCTCCCCACACAGGACAAAAGTGTTGGGACAATTACTCATTCATTAGCTGTCTGTACTGTCCAGGGAAGGCTTTCTACTATATTTTGCAGCATTGATGTGAGGATTTGATTGCATTCAGCCACACGTGAGCTCTGGATGTTGGACAATAACCACCTCATCATCAACTCATCCCAAAAGTATGGCTGGAGCAAAGAACACAGGTCCACTGCTCTACACTTCAATGCTATGCCCTCTGGCATTAGGCCATGGCGCCAATATGTTCTCCAGAGAGTTCTATTAGACAAGCCATGTTTGTGCATTTGTACATCTGAATGCATTCATTAGAAGGTGTGTCCACAAACTTTTGGACATAATGTGGTTCATGCGTGCAAGATTCAGACTCATACGATGATTTTGTTCCTCTGTTGCAGTTTTAATGGCCAGAAGTCCAATGTGATGTAATTGTGAAATAATGTGTTTTGCTGCAGATGATAAAATAATAACCTAATGGCTTCTTAATGACACTTTAAACATGCTGTATCCAGAGTGATGTGTACAATATTTATATGGTTTCATTAATTTATAGGTAGTTAAGTGGGCATTATCCAACCTATAATGCATTGGGTCTTTGTGCCCTCATTTCACACAGACGTTCACCTTCTTAACACTATGAAATATTCACAATTCAATTAAACAGTCCTCAGTTTGGGACCTTTTCTTTGTGTGTCTAAGCTCTGGGTTTTCAAGCGGCTCATTATTTTTTGTTTGTATGTGTTTTGTGCACTCGGGGTTAAAAATACCCTTCGGAGCCGGAGCTTACCGGGTGCCGCTGCTGTGGGTGATTTAGCCGCCGAAATAAGATTACTCACGAAAGTGGGGAGACTCCCGCAGGCATCTAATTTAGCAGTCCACGTCGGAATTATTCCCACTCCATTATGAATAAGGCCTGCAGTGTACAAATCATATCAGACAAAGTTGAGCAGTACACCTCCTGTGCATGAAATACACATTAGTCTGGTCTCAGACTGTCCCAGCTCGATCCTTCTGCTGACCTGAAGCTTCTACACAGAGTAGATGTTTCCTGTAGATCTGTCCTGATCCAAAAATTTCACCATAACAGTGTTATTACAATGTGTTCCACAATCATCATAATACTATTGATCTTCTCTTATCTACACAACTTGGTGTTTCTCATTAATTACCCTAGACTGGGGTGGCACACCAGAGTCTAATTTACCACCTCAGTGCACCCCACGCCGCTCGAATGACCATCTCATTGCAATTTAATTGTAAAACTCTTTACTAAAAGAATTTATAGGGACTCTCCCAATCACCTGTAATGACTAACTCTTGGAGGGTGAAGACTAGCACAGACCTCCTCTGATGCATGTGAAGTCAGGCTCCACCTCTTTTTTTTTTTTTCCTGCAGCTGATACATCGGCCAACACACTCAGGAAAGCGCAGGATCTCCAGCTCTGATACATCAGCTAACAGAAGCCTGAGACAGCAGACAGTACTTAGTAGTGATGTGGAAAGAGAGACATCTACCCATCCAGAGAGAACACGGCCAGTTTTGCTCTCTCTGGACTTCAGCAAAGCAGTGTGACGGGGAACATCATCACAGAACATCTCCACCCTCTTATAAGACTCTAAACCTCCATTAGAGAACAAATATCTCCCCAGAAGTTCTATTTTCAGGCTTAAGCTCAAAACACAGACTTAAAACTTATGTAGAAAAGAAAAGAAAAGTTTTACTCTTCTGCACTGTTGTTCTCTCTCTTTCTTGGACCAAACATGGAGCTCTGTGATGGGCTAAAACATTTGTGAGAGACGCAAGGTTTGAAAATAAGACTTGAAAGATGAGATTGTGTGTATTATGTACAGTCTATTATTAATATATCAAATTACAATTTTATTGTTGTTGTTATTATTCTTATTCTTATTATTAATAATAACAATACTACTATTATTATTATTATTATTATTATTATTATTATTATTAATAATAATAATAATAATAATAATAATAATATTGTGGTAATTATCTATTCTTGTATTGACACCTCTAGATTGATTAAACTCATTAAATAGCCGTAGCACACATGATAACAGTGATCACCCACTGGGCTGAAGGACAATGCCGGTGAACTGCAAGGATGCTCAGACATTTACTGCCTCACTAAGATTCAGTTTCATTTCTAACTGTTTTTACTATGAACATTCATATGCGTCAGGCCATATGCTTTTTCCCCATATAAAACACCTTTTGGTTCTGGGTTTGGGTTTATACAGCTTTATAAAACTGAGACACATCTAATAAACTCTGACCACTTAACGTCTGTAATTCTGTCACGTTCAGGTCTAGTTTTTATGAAACTTATTCCCCTAAAATCTGATCGGACTGCAGAGATGGGAACTGATTTTTTTATTGCACAGAACAAACATATGAGAGAGCCGTGCCTGGAGTTTTACTGAAATAATCAGATCTTCATTAAAGATTTACTTTAGCAGAGATGTCTGACTGTGATATCAGAGTCATCATAAATAAATTAATATATAGGATAAAACACACTTGTCAGTAATGAACAGTGGAACGAGGGATGTAGCAGTAGCTGATGTATCGTTTGATGTAAATTAAAAAAAAAAAAGATCAGCCCTGTACTGAAATGATATATGATCATTTTGTGTCCTACTGTTAGCTTGTATGGCTAGCTTGTGCATGGCGTCCTCTGCTGGCCACTCTGAGACTACCTGTAACTAGTGTGAATTTAACATTGTGTTTTTTGCAGGAAAATAGTTTAAATTATTGGTATTATAATCATGTTATCAGTTATAGTATCAGTCCTAAACTGTGCATTTTGATGTGTCTCTGGCTAAAACTAAACTATACAGAAATTCATCAAAACACCCAGAATCACATAATACTTCCTGTCTTAAGTATTGCAAGCTTTAACAAAAAAAAAAACAACAAAAAAACTTGTGTAGCGGAATGCTGAGTCGGCCATCTTGGAGCAGGAAATGCTGATCTAGAATCAGTTTTAGCATCATAACTACAGAGGAATCTGCCTTACGATCAGTCTTCTTACCAGTACTGCTGCTGTCTGAAGTGTCTGTAGTTTTATTCATCTTTATAGTTCACAGTAAGTCTGACAGTGTCCTAAACTACACCCACTAGTCTTTCACACCTTCATTAACCTCAAGTTCTGGGGATGTTTTTACAGAAATGTCCTGTTTCACTGAATATTCAGCTCATGTGTTTAGCAGTGTTAGTCTCTCAGCTACAGTTTGGAAGCAAAAACTTGGATTCCAATCATGTTCTTGGCTGATTGATCTCAGCGTTTGGATGAATCAAGGCTTTTTACACGATCCAGTAAGAATACAGTTTATCTCAATAATAAAGGTCAGTATATGTCAACACATAACACAATTAGAGTGTAATGACAATATGGTGGACTGTTCATATTGCACGGTCCTGATTAAAATGCAGATACACTGTTAATGAAATGAAATCTGTACACAGAGATCACGTTAACATAACCAGGGTGTGCAAATGTATTCAGTCCACTCTCTGTGTTTATTTCAGATCTGTGGACTGTGTAATTTGGAGGATTTGCCGAGTGCAGGTTGTTTTAGTAATTTATGCTGAAATTAGTGGTTTGCATGCCTTTAAACATATGCCTGAATATTTGATGCCGGATGGTGGGTGGTTGAAGGAGCATATTTGCATAGCAATGGTTGCACTTCCAGTGAGACTACTGTAACTATAATAAATGCATTCTGAGCCAGTGTTTTTGCTTTGGCAGTGGGTTGAAGCAGCGTGACATTTTCAAAAAGGAATATATATTTAAAATATATGTATTTTGAAAAAATTGAGATGAGCACTTGTCCAATACAACTTCATGTAAAGTCTGCAGTCGCGTCTAAAGTGGGCGCTTTTGTTATTCTGTTCATTTTAAATCCCAGTTTATGGTGACACTGGAGCTCTTGCGGTTTCGTTCCACAAAGACCAAAGAACCTTTAGTATCATTGTGTAAAATCTCTCTCCATATATATATGTGTGTGTGTGTGTGTGTGTGTGTGTGTGTGTGTGTGTGTGTGTGTGTAATATAGTCCTGTACAAACATTTTACTCTCTAAAAAAAGATTTGAAAAAACTACTGATCTACGCACTTTTTACTCCGTCCTCTCCTTCTGTACACTCACGTCCTCTCTCACACTTCTCTGCTATACTGTGCCCCACTTGTCTCTCCTCTCTCTCTCTCTTCCTCAGCTCTCCTCAAGTTTCTCTTCACTCACGTCCTCTCACACTTATAAAACAGAATAATTTTACTAAAATAGTACAAACCTCTTAGTTTTCGTATCATCAGCTATCAATATGTTCTTTTGTTTAATCAATACTTTTGATTTTCTCTCTTTCTCATTTGTAGAGTTATCAGTGTGTTTGTGGTCCAGGCTGGGAAGGGGTGTTTTGTGAGCGGGAGACGGACGAGTGCACCCCGAACCCCTGCAAAAATAACGGTACCTGCACTGACCTGCACAGTGCCTACAGGTACGTCCCACTCCAGGTCAGACTATCATCCTCTCAGCACCATCATTTCAATTCATAACAGCTTGTCTCTTCACTTGGCTCCTCCCTCAAACACTTCTCTTCTGTACCATGCAGCTTTTCTCTCTCCTCTCTCTCTGTTTTTCTTCAGCTCTCCTCTCATTTCAGGAGAAAACATTTGTCAAATCCTAAACTAAAACTGATCCCAAAAGAATATGTACAACTCCATGTGGACACTGAATCAGAAAAGATACAAATAAAGACTTATGTTACATGTGGACTGTAAACCCACATCAGTGCCCATGAGTGCAGGGCAAATACATCAGAGGACTATTTATTTATTTGGCTGATTGCAGCCTAGCTTTGCTAACTTCAGCTGTTTTTAGAAGTCAATGTGCTTGTCAACCTTATCCATGTTGCTCATATTGCCTGATTTTCAATTTAGAGGTTTATACAACATTTGCCTACAGGTTTTGTTGTCTGATGGATGTCTAAATTCCACAGTGATGTAGGCTAAATATGCTCAGACTTTACTCCTCAAGATGGTCACAAGTCAGATTTGGATGCACAATTGAATTTTTATGGGAATTTTTCCTTTTTAACAAGTTTCTGTTTCCAAATTCACTGAAGATAAGCAGGTCTGGGTCTGGTCAGTACTTGGATGGGAGACCTGCTGGAAGTGGGGCTGGTGTTGTTATTCCTGCCACAGTGCAGTGATGGGGACACTGTCCTGTATAAATGTCTCACATGATCATCTCCATCTTCTCTCCTCACCTCTCTAAGAGCTAATGTGTGCTCAGAGTTCTGGTGCGGCCCGGCTGCAGGTGGATGCTGACTGTTGAGTGACTAGAGAAGTATTTCAGAAATAGAACTGTATGTATGGGTTTTTCTGTGGGAGATTTGCATTGTGATACTTGGCAACCCAACCTAGAGGCAGCACTTGCGAGTCATTTTATTTTGTCATTATTCTATTAGTCTGTGGTAAAGGGTTATATGGGGGTGTTGAGGGAAGGCCATTTGCTGATAACCTGGAAAATGTCCCTCTTTTTCACAGCCTAATGTTAGCAGACATGATATTGAGAATACAGATTCAGTTCCTCAGGCTGTATGCAGCACTGAAAGCATTGAAGGTTACAGATTTGAGTCGTTATAGTACTGAAAAAGCGTCTTTCTGTGCCTCCTGGAGCTCTAATATATTATATTCCTGCATAGACTGCATTCAGGTAAGGATTCAGTCATCCAGTCAATGGCTACATGTTATATATTATACACAGTGGCATGCAAAAGTTTGGGCACCCATGGTCATAACATGTTACTCTTTCCAAAATACATCAGGCTTGTTTAGATGTCCTTTTGCCAACTTCTCATACTGAATTTTGTGGTGAGGATGCAGGAAAGGTTTTCTTCTGATGACTTTTCCATGAAGACTGAATTTGTGCAGGTGTCACAGATGTGCAGGTGTGAACAGTAGAACAATGTGTGAACAGTAGAACAATGTACCACAACTCCAGAGTCTGCTAAATCTTCCTGAAAGTCTTTTGCAGTCAAGCAGGGGGTTCTGAAAATGCTTTGCTATCTTCTTATATCCTTCTCCTGCTTTGTGGGCCTCAATCATTTTCAGAGTACTAGGCAGCTGCTAGTAAATCCATGGCTTCTGTGTTTTGGGACAGGTTAGAGGAGTCTGAGTATTTATAAAGCTTTGAAATGTGCATCACCTGGCCTTTCCTAAGGGTGATTGTGAACACTCCATAACCCAAACAGGCTCACGAAGTCCAAGACCTGAGCGATCAAATAGTTTTAATGCCTTTTGGAGATCACTTCAAAACAAAACTATCATTATTAGCACAAATAGAAATGAATTAATTTCATTGTCATGCTTAATAATGACATATTTATAGATGCATGCAAAGAAACAATAAGCTTCAAAAGGTTATTCTTTGTAGCAGTATTTGTGGTGCAGCCAGGCTTGCTTAGTGTACCTGACTTGTATTATTAATTGTGTGGAAAAAAAGTGAAGAATTGAAGATTTTTTCAATTTTCTATTAATAGACTAGCCTCGTTACTGGAGTTAGAATAAAATAGCTCTTAAATTACTATGTAAATCAATGTAACAAGTCATTTTGGATCATTTTTATGTCCAAATAAGCATAAAAAGTGCATTTTTGCAGCAGTATTCATTTTTTTAAGCAATAGCTGAAGCTTGATGCCTTTTGTGTGCTTGTTTTTTATCACATTTTCTTTCCTCTGAGATCTTTCTTTTGGTTCTGGCCCAAACGTGGTGTTAATTGTCGGTTATCGCTGCCGTCCCAGAAATTCCATATCCGGTGCAGGGGGATTTGGCAGGATGGTGAGCCGGAGAAGCCCCCGCTCTGAGATTAGCATTCGCAAATGGCCGAGATAATGAATGGCAGATGGCAGGTAAAACAAATGAATCAATCAGTGCCACTCAGCAGGGAGAGAGGGTTTGGATCTGTGACTCAGTTGAGGAGGGAAAAAAAGATGCTGTTGAGCACACACACACACATACACACAGAGATAAACACACACACTCAGAGAGAGTAGAGAAGGAGAAAGTGATGGGGGGATGGGAAAAGATGAGAGTCGGTGCCAGGGCTGTGAGCTCACTGCCACCAAGTGGAGCATACATTCCTCTAGTGCTCTTTCGCCCTCTCTCTCTTTCTCTCACTCTCTCACACACACACACACACACTCATGCTTTCTGGTAAATATAATCCCAGCTCAGTGCTTTCACCTCCCACTGTCCTACTTCCAGCTGTCTGGAGTTTAATACTCCGCACTCCGACGCTGCAATTAACCTGTTAATCCCCTCAACTGTTTAGATATCCTCCTCACGTACCAGGGCTCCTTGAGCTCGCCGCTGCAAAACGTCACCAATAATACTCAGAAAGATGAGCTTCGTTGAGTTTGGTTGAGTTTCACCAGAGAAATTGGATTAGCTCATTGTGTTCTGGCCCGGCCCGGTTTTCCTGAGATTTCACAGGCCAGTGCAAATGAATGCATTCAAATGTGCACTCACTATCCCTTTTATGAGCTCCACTGACCTTACAGGTGTATGCACTGACACACCACCACCACGTCAGTGTCACTGACAATGACAATTAGTTCATTTTTGAGCAGGTTGGTTGATGATGAGATGATGATCTCTCCCGTGTGTACGCAGGTGTGCGTGTCCTCGCGGTTGGACCGGTCCTGACTGTGGAGAGGACGTTAAGGAGTGCGCCTCCTCGCCCTGCTTTAATGGGGCGCGCTGTGTAGATTCGGACATCCCGGGGGAGTTCTCCTGCACCTGCCCTCCTTTCTTCACCGGCCCGCTCTGCAGAGTGCCCCACGACCCCTGTGACCTCTACAATGACCCATGCCTGCACAGCTCCACCTGCCGCCCCCGTCCGGATGGCACCGCCGAGTGCCTTTGCCCCGCAGGTGAGAGACGGGCGAGTGTTATTGAGAGTGTCTGAGCGCTGCCTGTCTGTGCTGGCTTGTGTACAGTGATCTGAGACAGTACAGGCCCATGTTTCTGGTTCTGATGGTCTGCTTCTGTTGGGTCCACAATTGGCTCCACTGACCATACATAGCACACACTAACACCACCACCACCACCAATTTACACATTCATAATGAACTGTTTTTGCTGATGTATTTAGACATAAACAACTGGGCTATTAAGGTGACTATTGAGCTTCTAGTGTTTGTTTCCCTCAGCTTGGCTCCAGTTCTAAGCTTAATAATAAGCGAAGTGCTTGTTTGTTGGAGAAGGAACTGCTGGAGCCTGACAGTTCATGATTTCTGTACTGCCAATAGAATAGGACTACACACCAACCTTTTGACACCATGTCTAATGCCAGGTTTGGGCGAGAGGGCACAGCATTGAGCCCAGTACTTCTGGGATGAGCTGGAGGATGAGGTGAAGGTGGTGATCATCCACCATCCTGGCATCACCAAGGAAAGCAGGATAAGATTCATTTGAAAAACCTTCCATTACAATGAATGAACATGTGTCCCTACACTTTTGTCCATATCAGTAGACTGTACACTATGTGAGTCTGTACCCCGTTTTTACTCCTCTTCCGTCACACCAGGAGGACTTAAATGAGGCTCCCGGTGCCAGCCGTGGCAGGGGAAGCCGTATTTGATGAACTGGAGGTGGTGGTGCAGCCCCGTGGCACTGCTGAGTGTGTTTGTAACGCTCACGTGTGCCCACATGGCTTGTTTATGGTATTTCGTTTTCTCTGTGTGTGCCGCGGCCCCTGCGAAGAGATTAGATCTTATCATGTGAGAGGCAGATTGCGAACTTCCCCCGCCGACGCTATTTCCAGTGGGAAGCCGGCCCCGAGTCATAATGGAAGTTCACTGCACTTTGGAGATGGAGAGCTTCCTGCAAATGTGCAGAAGGAACATCCAGCCTTTCCACTTGATTATTTCTGCCGCTGCTGTTGTTGGGATGACCTCACTGTGACTGTAGGGCTTGGCTATATACCAGCAGGCGATATCTTATTATCCTGTATTGGGAATTCACTGTTGTGAGTGCAGAGACACCACTGTGCTGTTTAGGAGTCCAAATCATGCAGCAACTGCTTTAAATAAACACAAAATGTTGATATTTTCTGTAAAAGAGCCCTTCAGGTGTGTTTTATGATTTATAATATTATAACACATGCTTACAATTTACTCCTGAACACTAAAAAAAAAATGTCCTGCGCAGCACTAAAGGGACTTTATGGTTCAGTTGGGGTTTGTGCCACAAGAGGGTGCCATTCAGAGTCCTCAGGTCTATTTGTTTGGCACTTATTCAACACTTACAGTAACTGAAGATGTGACACCTGGTTTATTTGAAGCAGAATCT
This sequence comes from Crenuchus spilurus, assembly GCA_036984385.1. Lineage (NCBI taxonomy): Eukaryota > Metazoa > Chordata > Actinopteri > Characiformes > Crenuchidae > Crenuchus > Crenuchus spilurus. Next base: position 118,248 of record BRDA01013742.1, on the reverse strand, counting down.
TTAATTAGCAGCTAATTACAACAACACAAAACTTACCAAAACCCGTGAGACTTTTCTGAGATTTTGAGGATTGCATTACTAACACTAGAACTTAAGTCACCTAAAAAGCCTAGTTAACTCTGTACAAGTACATCACCAAAACCTCTCTCAGAGCTCATCCAGAAGTTAATGAAGGACTAGTGGGTGTGGTTTAATATTCTTTATTTATACTTGAGCTCAGTTTATTTCAGTAAGTAATAGTTCCAAGCTAACATAGCCTTGCACGATTACATATTTCAGGTGGCATTCAGATGAACCTGAGAGGTAGTGATGCAAGTCTTCTGGTCTACATGTATCCCTCCACCATCTCAGAAACACATTTTGGTCCAAAATCTTCACAAAACAATCATAAAACTAAGTTTCAGAGTGTTTATAACCACTTCTGTAACTTTGTGACTTAGACAGACATCAGGTACCCATCACCACCACTGTGAACTATTCCCATTACACTTCTCAAACATTTTCACTTCAAACCAATGTTTACATCTGCAAGAAATCAGCCGATCTCTCCTTGTGAGGCTGAGAATACCTGAGAGATAATTAACACCTCACTGTGGCTCAGACTGATATAACATTAATTAATTTACAAAGAGCATTCATTATAAAACTCTAAATACAGACCACTGACTAATGGTGCTTAGCCAATGCAAAGACCACTAGTCTGTGAGACCTCCTTTAACATGTGGGTGATGTTTCAGAGAGGTTTTGATGATGTATTTGTACAGAAACAGAGGAGCTATTTAGGTGATCATTGATTACAGTGAGTTTTTACCCATTTGATAAAGTAAGACATACTGTGACTTAAATCACACTAAATATATGCCAAGTGTACCACCATTATTATAATTTATTATTTTAATATACACACTCGTATAATACCTCATGTAAAGACGTGATGTAACTGATGTCCAAAACGACATAATAGTGTACCAGGTAAAGCATGGTGGAGGCAGCATCTCAACAACATAACAGTGGTGCCCCACAGACCATTGATACCGGTGGGGAACAATGACTCCAGCAAGTGGTACAGAGCAATTGACACATTTGGGTTGTTTGAATGGTTTGTTGGTTGATTGTTGGGTTCTTTGAATGGTTGGTTGGTTGGTTGAATTGTTGGTTGAATGGTTAGTTGGTTGGTTGAATAGTTGGTTGAATAGTTGGTTGGTTGATTGGGTTGTTTGAATGGTTTGTTGGTTGATTGTTGGGTTCTTTGGTTGGTTGGTTGAATTGTTGGTTGGTTGATTGGGTTGTTTGAATGGTTTGTGGTTGATTGTTGGGTTCTTTGGTTGGTTGGTTAATTGAATGGTTGGTTGGTTGAATTGTTGGTTGGTTGATTGGGTTGTTTGAATGGTTGGTTGGTTGATTGATTGCATGGTTGGGTGGTTGCTTGCTTGATTGGTTGTTTGGTTGAATTATTGGTTGAATGGTTAGTTGGTTGCTTGATTGTTTGGTTGGTTGATTGGGTTGTTTGAATAGTTGGTTGGTTGGTTGGTTGGTTGATTTAATGCATTAAAATATCCTTTTAAATTGAAGAGAAATGCTGTATAATGAAATCACTCGTTTATTTTTATTCTAATTTTCACATGCAATATTAAATACAAAAAAATAGAACACAGTAAGAAAGTTAATGTGTTCACAATTTAAATGAATATATTCATGTTATATATGAAAATTGTTATGCAGTATTGATACTGTTTGAATAGTCATTTACTCAAACTCCAAATGAAATATTCTAATCATTTGACATTGTGATGAGCTATAAGTCATACTGATCCACAGTGAAACAAAAAAAAGACCTGAAATATGTGACTTTATGTGTAATGAATATAAAAAGAGAGTTTACCATTGTTAATTAAATTATGAACATGAATAATGAGGTACACTAGCACTTGTGTTGTAGTACATTGTGACGTCTGGTAAAGTCACCATTGACTATTGTAAAGAAAGAGTTTCTACAATGAAATTTCACAGCAGTCTCAGCTATTTTCTGCTGTTTTTTATTACTGAGTAAATACACCATCACCTCTGTGCTGCACGCTCTGTTTCAGTGGGTTTAGATCCTCTCGGGGACTGATAGATAAACGCATCTCCCACATATTATCATATATCAACTATATGATTTCAATTATCTACATACATACACCCACACTCGTTTACAATCGCAGCCCTGAGAACAAATACACAGACCGTCTGGGGACGGAGATTCCTGCCGTCCTGTTATTGATTCTAACTCGTCTGGCCCCCAGGACCACTTGGGCTGGTTGGGGCCTCGCAGTCACAGTCTCAGCAGCCCAGAAGGCGGAGGGTGAATGAAGGTGGTCTGGGGAGAAGGGCCGTGGCAAAAGGCAGCTTTAAGCGCATGCGGTTGCATTTTATATTTATACTGCGGCGTAACCGGTGGGCGCAGGAGCAGGGAAATGAAACGAATGTTGGGAGGGATAAAAATAGAGCACTTTGGCAAGCCATGGAAGCCTTTTTCTGGGGGAGAGGAATAGGAAATTAGCCTCTACTGCTGCATACATTACTTCTCCCAAGCTGTGCGTGGGTTCATCTCTCTCTCTCTCTCCCCCCCCCTCCCTTGCCCCAGACATACACACACGCCCTGCTTCTGGAGATCCTCTCTTCTAATGTGCAATGCACAGCCATAGTCCGTTATTTGATCACATGTACAAGACTCTGCTAATTTACAGGACCTGGACAGAAGTATAGGGACACTTGCTCATGCGTTGAAATCAGTGCTATTTTTAAAAAAAAGTCTCTACTGTCAGGGGAAGTCTTTCTGAGTTTGGAGCATTGCTGTGAGGATTTGGCAGGATGCTGGATGATCACCACCTTCACCCCAACTCTCTACAGCTCAGAGCTGGGTAGAGGTTATGCCCCTCGAGCTCACACCTAGTGCCAATAAGTTCATATTTAGTCTTATTCTATTGGCAGTACTTCTTTACGGGACTAGACAAGCTGTGTTTGTGTGTACATCTGTACAGTAACAGACCGTTTTTATCTACCATGTGTTTTGTTGCACTTGGAAATATTGCCCCCAGGTGGCCCACTGCACGTTTATTACTTTAATTTGTATTTGTTTATTTATTGTCCAGTGCTGTGCACTCAAGAGACTGTCACACAATCATAATGTTAAAAGCAGTGCATGTAACTGATAATGGCTTAAAAATAGCTGGAAGGGTTAAGTGTATTTTGGTTACTATGTCTGCATAATTAATGAGATAAAATGTATTTAATTCACAGCTATATATGAGTGATTATCTTCTAAATGCCTTAGTTTTGTCATTATAGTTGCATAGCAGCCTTTCAAGTGGATGCTAAAACGCACCACCTGGTGGCCAGTAATTGCAAGCACATCAAAACACATGGTAAACAAAAACGGCTGGCAGACGCCACCTATCTCTGGCATTTCTGTAAAATCTTTCTACATTTATGGGTAAATAAATTTTGAAGCAGTGAAGTAGTGATGTAATTGTCATCCAATCACCTAGCAGCTCTTCAACAACCACCGAGAACACCATAGCCGCCACCTGTTAACCCCCAGCAACTGCCTGGGAGCAGCCTACGCTGCACAGTCACTGCACTTTCTTCAGGAAGTGTACTCATCTATTTACCTTGCATGTCATTTACATTCAACCAATGATTCATTAGAGCCATTAGTACCATAACCTGACCCTGACCCCTAACCTTTACCTCAACCCTGGTACTACCTCTAAGTGCTGGTCCTAAACCCAGCACTTAAGTATTAAGTATAAAATGAGCTCACATCAGACGTGAGGAGTGATATCTGATGCAGAAAAGTCATCCGGAGGTCGTGATGTTCTGGGCTGTGAGATACAGTGTGAGATATACGAGCTAGCTGAGAAGATGGGAGGTGACAGTACTCAGCTTGTCTCGTCCCATGTAGACCAAAGTGTTCATGCAACATTTATGGAGATGCTGGAGCTCGGCTACAAGGCTGCATCGTCTCCACCCCCACCTCCCCCTCCTCAGAGACCCGAGCCTTTTGTCCGACCCCCCCTGACCATGTTTTTAAATGTTGTGGCACAAGAACAAGACTCACCCTGTAATAACAGTCCTCACCTGAGGGCAGCCAGGAGTGACCTGTAAAGAGAGGGAGAGAGAAAGACGGACAGAGAGAGATATGGGGAGAGAGCTAGAGAGAGGGAGGTACAGAGAGAGTGAGAGAAATGGAGTGAGACATGGAAGGAGAAAGAGTGGGATGAAATGCACAGAGAGAGTGAGATGGGGAGAGAAATTGAGGTAGAGACCGAGAGAGAGAGAGAGATGGGCAAGAAAGAGAGAGAAGATGCAAGAGAGAGATATGTGAGAAAGAGAGAGATTGTTGAGAGGGAGATACAGAGAGACAGACAGGGAGAGAAATGGAGAGATAGGAGGAGAGAGAGACGGATGAGAAAGATACAGAGAGAGAAAGACAGTGAGAGACAAATACAGAGAGAGATACAAGGTGACGGTGTTAGAGAGAGATGGACAGAGATGTAGGGATGAGAGAGGGGGAGTGAAATGGAGAGAGAAGGGTGAAAGAGAGAGATGGAGATGTAGAGAGAGAGAGAGAGAGAGAGCACAGTTAAGCAGCTGTGGTGGTGGTGATGATGATGATGATATAGCAGCAGAGCTGATGAAGATGAGCACAGACACACCAGCTCCTGCTCTACTGCTTTCTGAGCTCTGCCCTAACACTCACTCGCGCGCACACACACACACTTGCGCACACACACTCTGACACACACACACACACACTAGCACACACATTAACACACTAAACATTTATTAACATTTGAGAACATTTACTTTTCCATCCACTCACAGTCAGAGCTTCTCTGAAGTCATGAACTAAAGGTGACCTCACTCTAAACTCAGTTCTGGCTGTTATCTAGAACATTCCTAGCTTAATTGAGCTCCTTTGATGTGCACAATTGTTATATTTATTACACATAAAGTGACACATACAACCTTTTTATGTTTTAATGTTGATTAGTGTGATCACAGTAATATGATGGTCAGTAGTAGTGTTGGCACTGTGGGCAGCTGTTGGGCATCTCCATACAGCTTGTCAGCAGGTGGAAGCATGAAGTGCTCTAAAATCTCCTGGTAAGTGTTGACTTTGGACTAAACACAGTGGACCAACAGCAGCAGCTCAAACCATCACAGACTGCAGAAACTGCACACTGGACTTCAGACAGCTTGGACTGTGTGTCTCAGACTCTAGAAGCTGATTTATAATGAAATGAGCACTTTGGTCCAGTTCTGGTTCTGCTTAGTCCAGGTGAGACACTTCTGATGTAGTCTCTGGTTCAGGAGTGTTGATATTAGGAATGTGGCTGAGAGATGTGCAGTGAATATATGACATTTTTCACCCTATATTAACGTGTTGATGTATGCAAGTTATTTTTGCTTAAACAAAACGCAGTAAAAGTTCACGAGTGCAGGTTTGTAGGATTTTTCCAGTGTTAGTGAATCATTTGATGTGTCACAGGTGTTGAACGTGGAGCTGCTAAATGAGCTGCGTATTGTCATCAGGCCTGTGGAGCAATATCACTGTTTTATGCCCTGGAGAGGCCTTATGCAAATACGCCCGGCCTGTCACACTTTGTCTCGTTATGCTAATGAAGTCAAAGCCTGGCCACGTATTAACTGCCACTCCGCGCACCATAGAGAGCTATTTACTGCAAGCAACATCAAATACGTCTTCTGAAATGGTCCACGGGGGACCAATGAGGCAATGAGACTTTCCAAAGTGGAGAACGATCGCTCCGAGTCTCCTCCCATTCCATCTCTTTTGCACGCGGGAAAGAAACAATTTGCTGTAGCTTATGGTGGAAATCCTCCGGGGTGCTCCAGACACTGATGGAAAGCAGACACCTTCTCTTTTTTAGGTTTTTTATGCTTCTTTTTGTTTGAGATTGAGAGCTCCACTCATTGTCCATTTGAGCTGCACTGACCACACCGGTGCCACCATCACTGCAGTGCACTGTTGAGATAAGCTGCTCTGTGGATGTGACCACTGAAGTATACAGAGAAACAGATGGACTACACTCTGTAATTGTAGTAACTACTCTGCACCTAGTGCTAGGTCAGTGGATACTGAGTGTACCCAATGAAGTGGCCAGTGAGTGTGCAGATCGTTCTGGTTTAGTGGTTAAAGCAGTGCGGTCTGATCTGAAAGGTTGATCTTTCAGAAGAACATTACAGCAGCTGCTGTAAATGAAACATTCCCCTGTTCCTGTTTGAGGAGCTGTGTTTCTAATTGGAGCTGAATGTGCTGTTCCGGAACGATGTTCATGTGTTTAAAGGTCAAGACGACGAGTAAAACGGCGCCTGAAGTTTACTTCTCCGTCACTTCTGTAAGGGGCTCTAACCTTTTCCTTGATTTATTTTCTTAATGTTAGTTACGGCGTTTGCGTTAGCTGTCAGAGTCGCGTTTTTCACTTATCTTTCTTCAGGTTTGAGCAAAATTTGCATGTTTCTCAACTGATTGTTTAGTGTTAAAATATGTAAATATGATTTCATAGGGCCATATTTTGTTCAAATGTATCCAGTATATAAAACCCTGACCAGCATGTAAGCTGTTCATTTGTGTGCACACAGTCTAATGAAGCCTATATAACTATAAACAATAACAAACTTGTGTAGCTGAATGCTGCGTCGGCCATTTTGGAGCAGGAAGTGCTGATCAAAGTTAAGATGTAAAATCAGTTTTCTTCTTAGTCCTGCCGCTGTCTAAAGTGTTGAGCTTTTAATCATATTTATACAGTGGTAACCCTAGTTACGAGTTTAATCCGTGCAGGAGCCGAGCTCGTTAGCTGGTTTGCTCGTTAGCTGGATGCATTTTCCCCATAAGAATACATGTAAAACTGATTAATCCGTGTCAGCTGGCCAATATACAGTATACTTTAATATGCTAAATAATGTGTTTATATGGGTTTTTTAAAACATAAACGAGACGACGACGACGCTCGTGTAGGCTGGTCGCTAATGAGAGGGAGACCAACGGTGCTTGTGTAGGCTGGCGGCTCCATGGTTACACTTATCATATGAAAAGTAAAAGTAAAATGTATCTAACTTTCTTGTTCACTACCTTTTGCTATCTTAACATCACTTTCACTAGCACTTTCACTTTTGGTCAAAGGTATTGACTGACCTCTTCTTCTACGGTAGCATCTAGGAGATGCTACGACCGCAGCACCCCTAGCGGTTGGCATACTTGAAGAAATTTACGCTACTCATTAGCTGGAATTTTAGTCGTTACCTGGGAACAAAAATATTCCGCGATCTCGACTCGTTACCTGGAATACTCGTTAGTAGGGATGCTCGTAAGTAGGGTTACCACTGTAGTTCACAGTAGGGCTGCACTGGTCTGATGTTAGGATGTCGATATTAACTAAATTAACTGGATCAGGTGTCAGATTTCACTGACTTTAATTAATTTGTAATATTTATCATGTGTGCTTACTGTATATTTGACTGATTGACTTATTCTCAGGATCTGCTAGATTTGATTCTGTATTACTGTTTATATGAAATATTACAAATAAGATTGATTGATTGATTGTTTCAGTTTTGGCTGATATATATTTTCATATATTTCAGGAATTTTGATGATGATGGAAATAAAGAAAAGAAAACAAAGATAGTGCAGCTAAATAGCAGTAAAGTAGCAATAAAAGCAATTGAATAAAATAGAAATAGGATTGAGATCACTGAAAATAAATGGAACGAAATAAAATGCTAGAATTAAATAAAAAGTAATACAACTGAATTGAACAGGAACAGAATAAATTATAAAATGAAATTACAAAATAATAGATTTTTAAATTAATTGTTATAATATTAATTAATATGTATTTGCATATTTAATATTAAATAAAAAAAGGAAAAAGTCCATTTGGCTAAACGGCAGCTGTCTGAAGGTGGTTAGAAGTGAAACGTTTAAAATGACAGTGAAATGAAGCACATCTCTGTATTTCTGGTGAGATTCCGTACCAATTTGATGTGTCTCACACGTACCTTTACCTGAAGCCGAATCCAAACCTGGTTCACCTAGCAGCTTGTGTCTAAAGCTGCATCACTGCTGTTTAATATGTGTGTTTCCTTACACACTGTATTTAAATAAAAGTCATAGAGTTACTTTATCGGTCTGATACCTGCCACACACTCTAGTTATAATAGTTTGTAATGTGTGCTGTTTTATGAGACTTGGTGCTTCCAGACGGGCCTAGAACTTTTGAACTGGATCAAGGTTGTCTGAGACGATCTCCCCTCGCTTGACCGACTTACAGCAAAACCTCCATCAATCTCCCCCCTGTCAGTGATATGACTGTACTAACTGTGTAAACACAGGACTAGAGAGGAAGCCTCGAGGGAATCTCCCCGTCCTCATATTAAACCTCAACCCATAGAAAATAGACTATCGGGACAAAAGTATAGGGACACATGCTCATTTATTGTCTCCTCTCTGATCAAACTCATTTAAAACACAGTTTATCTGCAGGAGTCTCTGTCCTCTGCTGAGCAGCGCTGTGAAGATTTGATTGCACTCACTGCTCCACAGCTCAATGCTGAGGGCCTTTATACCCCTCTAGCCCATGCCAGGCATGGTGCCAACAGGTTGATGTTTAGTCCTATTCTATTGGCAGTACTTCTCTACAGAGACTAGACAAGCACATCTGTGTTAGCTGAATGCATTCATTAGAAGAGGTGTCCACAAACGTTTGGACACATCGTCACTGATGGGCGGTCTCTTCAGCCTCCTGCAGTGCACATTATTCACTCCACACTCACCAGCTCTGGTAAAAGCTTAACTTTGTGCCTCCTTTCCTGCACTGTCAGTCAGATTAATGATTATGGGCCAAGGCTAATTACCAGCATGGTGTTGCTTAAGGACTGCACGCATAAATCTTGGTTATTTTTAAAGATTGTTAATAATAGGAAGGACTGCAGTTCACCTTGATAAATACGTCGGCCTGGGTAACGACCCGTCCAGCACGGAAAGCGTAAAGGATACACTCTCCGTACGTGATCTAGCTCGCTCTTAACCCGACCCGTTAGGCTTGACCATTTTACGGTGATTAGAGAATTGATCCTGACACCTTTATCATGGAGTGAAAGAAGCAGGAAGTGGAAAGAAATTGGGTTTCTTTCATTTGAGTGAATCAAGACTTGACTTAACAGCGAACCTGTTGAAGGAATTATGTCTATGCCATTCAGAGGTGATTTCTGACAGCACTGGGTTCTGTAAACCCACACGGTCCACTCAGCGTAGCTTAGAGGCTTCACCAAAGCCAACAGTGACCCAGTTCAGCATTCATTATGGTTCTTGCCGCTGTTGTATTCTCACTTCAGAAACTCCAAAAGAACCCTGCAAATGTCTGAAGAGTAACTGCCCAGGCGAGTGTGCTCACTGCCCGCTCGTGTTCACTGCACAGATGTGCTCAAATTCCTCTGACGTTGAGTCACGGACTCCACAAGACTGTTCTCTGATGTTTTCTAGACCTTCATTTTCGGCTCATTTAAATGTTGACTTTAATTAAGGCTTTTCTGCAGAACTTGGTTCCATGCCCACCATGCAGGCACTGTGAGTAGCTGGGACTGGAAGACTGACTAACATGGTCGTCCTGCTTTGTTCCCCGGCAGAGTGAGAGGTCACGGGTCTCTCCGCTGACTTGATTTCCTGGCAGCAGGCTCTTGGCTGTCGACGGTCTGAGTTATGGAGGTCCTGGGCTCAAGCCATGACTGACAGCTCAACCTGGGCTGGATTTCAGCCCCGGACATGTCTCGTCTGTTCTCACGGTGGCACGGTTGTCCCCGACACCGCAAACCTGCCAAGAAAGTTCCGGCTCACGGAAGTCGGGCAGTGTAAGACAGTTCAGGGGCATCGTTGGGCTGGTGTTGTCTCTATCAGCCAATCATAAGTTGTAAGCCAATCACTGTCAGCCCTGGGTGTGTGGGGGGGTCGAGATTTTGAGAGATTATAGAAATCTGTAGGTTGTCTGAGGTTGATCTCTGAAGGATCAGTGACCACTGTAGTAAAATATAAACATGACCAAACTTATGTGTCCAAACGTTTGTGGACACCCCTTCTAATGAATGCATTCAGCTGTACACAGCTTATCTAGTCCCTGTAGAAGTACTGCCAAAAGAATCGGACTAAACATCAACCTGTTGGCACCATGTCTAATGCCAAGAGTGAGCTAGATGGGCATAAAGCTCCCCAGCATTGTGGAACTGTGGACTCACTTAATGCAATCAAATTCTCACAGCAATGTAAAGAATATTATGACCTCGGATGACACTAGTTCATGGTTCTCTGGCACATTGCTGTTCATTATAGAGGTTACTGTAGCTGCGTACCACTTGATGGATTTGTTGTTCCACTCTGGCATCAGTGGCCCGTGAAGCACCACTGTTATGTTGCTGGGAGGCTCAATGTACCAGAAGTCCATTCTCAGTACAGCTTCACTACAGCAGCTCTAGAACATCACACACAGTTAATGGTTTCTGAGATACTCCCTCATGTTTCACAGCTACAAAATTATCATGGACATCAGTCACATCACTTCCTTTGTCCATGATGATGGTTTTACACTCTGATACAACTGACTGGTGTGCTCACTTATTTATACCTGTAACGTGACATCTGTGACATCCATCTGTGACATCCCGGGCCAAACCAGGGGTGGTCATAATATTCTATGATATGATGTGTGTACACACACACACACACACACATATATATATCGCATTGGCTCTTGAAGATCAGATCGTCCTTTGAATCTTGTTCCTAAAGGCTCTCACTAAACTCACTAAAAGCTATTTTATCCTCAGTAAAACGTGTCTTTGCCTGGTTTTAGAACCTGATATTTGTCATGTTTGTATTGTTAAGAGTAACAGCAGTAAATCACTTCTTCTTCTTCTTCAGAGATGATGATAAAGGCTGAACTGTGAGGCAGACTTGGCTTAAACCCACTTAGACTGAAGAAATTATTTAACGTTTGGAAGAGCTTATGAAGTGTGACCTTAGCAGTGCTGTTCTGACTCGTACGGCAGAAGCTGGTTGTATAATCACACATTTCACCCTCCGTGCTCTGGTACGACCCCCGGCTGAGGTCAGGAGCGTTAAGTGGACGCACACACTTTAACTGCTTGTCCTGAACACTGCACGCTGGAGTCTTGTTGGATGGTGATGGTGTTTACTGAGAGAAGCGTGTGTTTTATGATTAAATATGTATCAGTGTGTAGTGTACGCTAAGCATGCTGATGTTGGCTTATTAGATGTCTTTGCACTGCACTGATGTTTCCTGTTAATATGAAATCTCATCTAATTTAAAGTAAAACCTGGAGAAGCCTGGATGATGAAGTCCTTAAGTTTAAAAACTTTTAACCGTCCATCTGCTCAGCCTACAGCAGTGTAGCTCCGCCCACTCACTGACATTATAAGGAGTGTTGTACCCTGGACTGTTTTTCATTCACAGTAAAGATTGTTTACAAAGGTAAGGTTCACCTAGAAATCCTATTTATTTAGTATTCTCACTCACACCAGACAGAACTAAATCTTGTCTAAGCTCGCTTGGACCGGGACCAGATCTTAATTCTCACAGATTAGATAATGGGTCAGTAAGAACTATTAAATACATGTTGTGAGTGAACCGTTCCTTAAACCTTTTCATGCCTATTTATGGAAATAAATCACTTAATACACTGAAACATTACATGTCCCATACATACAACCAAGCCCCAATCAAAAGAAGTATAGGAGGAGAGGAGGGTATTATAAAAAATAAAAGAGGTCACGCAGAGCCAGGCTTGGGTTTTTGACAGAGAGGCTACCTGTAGGAGGCTGTAATTGTTGTCACGCTGCTTTCTGTGCACCTGTTCTCCATCGTGGCTTAATTAGCTGGTGTGTTAATGACGTGGGGTCTGTATGAGCTGAATGTGTAGAAGGAGACGGATGCTTAAGTTAGCTAATGTGCAGCGTGGTCAGGGAGCTCGTGCAGGTTTGTCGTAAAAGCTCTTTCAGTACCTCAGCAGCACCGAGAGAGAATTTACTAGCAATGAACTTTACGTTTATGCTCTCCAGGTGTTCACTTCTGCAGGATCTCCAGAGCGCCATCCAGCACTGTTACTCTGTTACTCTCCATCCTCACTGCTTCTCCATCCTAGTGCTACAGCACCATTATAGTGCTTTACTTACTAAAACTAAAACTTTTAACAACAGACTTTATATTTATATTATACATCTGTGGATGAATAGAGAGAGAGAAGGATGGATAGAGGAATGGATGAATGCATGGATGTAGAGAGCTAGATGGATGGATACAGATACAGTATATAAATGGATGAATGGAGAGATAAGCGGGATGAATGAATGCATGGATGGATGGCTGAATTGTGATATAGATAAAGAGATGGATGGATGGAGAGATGGATAAAGGGTTGGATGGAGAGAGAGAGAGCTGGATGGATGCATGCATGGATGGAGAGAGAAAGTGATGGATGGAGGGAGAGATGAGTTGGATGGATAGAGAGATGGAGAACTGGATGGATGGAGAGAGACAACTGGATAGATGTAGAGATGGAGAACTGGATGGATGTAGAGATGAGTTAGATGGATGGAGAGATGAGAGAACTGGATGGATGGATGGAAAAAGAACTGGATTGATTTAGAGAACTGGATGGATGGAGAGATGAGTTGGATGGATGGATGGAGAGAGAGAACTGGATGGATGGAGAGACAACTGGATGGATGGAGAGATGAGAGTTGGAGGGGTGGAGAAAGAGAGAGAACTGGATGGATGGAGAGATGAGAGTTGGATGGATGGAGAGAGAACTGGATGGATGGAGAGATGAGAGTTGGATGGATGGAGAGAGAGGACTGGATGGATGGAGAGATGAGTTGGATGGAGAGAACGAACTAGATGGATGAAGAGATGAGAACTGAATGTATGGAGAGAACTGGATGTATGGAGAGATGAGAGTTGGATGTATGGAGAGATGAGAGTTGGATGTATGGAGAGATGAGAGTTGGATGTATGGAGAGAACTGGGTGGATGGAGAGATGAGAGTTGGATGGATGGAGAGATGAGAGTTGGATGGATGGAGAGAACTGGGTGGATGGAGAGATGAGTTGGATGGATGGAGAGAGAGAACTAGATGGATGGATGGATGGAGAGAACTGGATGGATGGAGAGAGAGAACTAGATGGATGGATGGATGGAGAGAACTGGATGGATGGAGAGATGAGGGTTGGATGTATGGAGAGATGAGAGTTGGATGGATGGAGAGATGAGAGTTGGATGGATGGAGAGAACTGGGTGGATGGAGAGATGAGTTGGATGGATGGAGAGAGAGAACTAGATGGATGGATGGATGGAGAGAACTGGATGAATGGAGAGAACTGGATGGATGGAGAGATGAGGATTGGATGGATGGAGAGAGGGAACTGGATGGATGGAGAGAGGGAACTGGATGGATGAAGAGAGGGAACTGGATGGATGAAGAGACGAGAGTTGGATTTATGGAGGGAGAGAGAACTGGATGGATGGAGAAATGAGGATTGGATGGATGGAGAGACGAGAGTTGGGTTTATGGAGAGAACTGGATGTATGGAGGGAGAGAGAACTGGATGTATGGAGGGAGAGAGAACTGGATGTATGGAGGGAGAGAGAACTGGATGTATGGAGGGAGAGAGAACTGGATGTATGGAGAGATGAGAGTTGGATGGATGGAGAGAACTGGATGGATGGAGGGATGAGTTGGATGGATGGAGAGAGAGAACTAGATGATGGATGGATGGAGAGAATTGGATGTATGGAGAGGACTGGATGTATGGAGAGATGAGGATTGGATGGATGGAGAGAGAGAACTAGATGGATGGATGGATGAATGAATGGATGGAGAGAACTGGATGTATGGAGAGATGAGGATTGGATGGATGGAGAGAGGGAACTGGATGAATGGAGAGACGAGAGTTGAATTTATGGAGAGAACTGGATGTGTATGGAGGGAGAGAGAACTGGATGAATGGAGAGACGAGAGTTGAATTTATGGAGAGAACTGGATGTGTATGGAGGGAGAGAGAACTGGATGTATGGAGAGATGAGAGTTGGATGTATGGAGAGAGAACTGGATGTATGGAGAGATGAGTTGGATGTATGGAGAGATGAGTTGGATGTATGGAGAGATGAGTTGGATGTATGGAGAGATGAGTTGGATGTATGGAGAGAGAACTGGATGTATGGAGAGATGAGAGTTGGATGTATGGAGAGAGAACTGGATGTATGGAGAGATGA
>BRDA01013742.1:92231-103890 GCA_036984385.1 Crenuchus spilurus | reverse complement strand
TAGGTCAAGAGAGAGGCATGTAGGTCAAGAGAGAGGCATGTAGGTCAAGAGTAGAGAGGCGGAGAGATGAGAACTGGATGTACGGAGAGATGAGAACTGGATGTACGGAGAGATGAGAACTGGATGTACGGAGAGAGAACTGGATGTACGGAGAGAGAACTGGATGTACGGAGAGAGAACTGGATGGATGGAGAGATGAGAGTTGGATTTATGGAGAGAACTGGATGTATTGAGAGATGAGTTGGATGGAGGGAGAGAGAGAACTGGATGGATGGAGAGATGAGAGTTGGATTTATGGAGAGAACTGGATGGATGTTGAGATGAGAGTTGGATGGATGTTGAGATGAGAGTTGGATGGATGGAGAGATGAGAGTTGGATGGATGGAGAGATGAGAGTTGGGTTGATGAGGTGAGTATGAATTTGGGAGTGAGGGTTTGACTGTGCAGTCTGATTGGCTGATTTAAGGAGAGGAGAATAGTGGGAGTGTCCAGAGCGAGGCCTCTGCTGTGGGCCTTTATCAGCACTTTTAGGATGTACCCAGACCTGCTGACCCGTGATCATCTCATCTGTCTCGCAGGGTTCGAGGGATCTCACTGTGAAATTGACACCAATGAGTGTGGATCCGGTCCGTGTCAGAACCAGGGCCACTGTGTGGACGGGGTCAACACTTACCAGTAAGGACTGAACACAGTAAATTTTTTCCTTTTCTTACTTTTTTCTTTCTGTCTTGCTGTCGTGTGTCTGTGTAGAAGCTACATATGGACTTTTTGAGCACTTGTCCATTTTTTTTTTCAGTTTAACACTATTTGTCTTAAAGTGTCAGAACTTAGTGGTAAAACAAGTATTTATTGATGTTTTAAATGGGCATATTTACTCCACTTTTTTAGTTTGGATTTTCATGAAAATCAGAAATCCAGAATGTCTTAATATCTCAGATTCTCTTTGAGGTACAGATCTCACCAGTCAGTCACAGTAATATGTAGTGTTGGCACTGTGGGCAGCTGCTGGGCATCTCCATAAAGCTTGTCAGCAGATGGAAGCATGAAGTGCTCTAAAATCTCCTGGTAGGTGTTGACTTTGGACTAAACACAGTGGACCAACAGCAGCAGCTCAAACCATCACAGACTGCAGAAACTGCACACTGGACTTCAGACAGCTTGGACTGTGTGTGTCTCAGACTCTAGGAGCTGATTTATAATTAAATTATGACTTGGGTCCAGTTCTGGTTCTGCTTAGTCCAGGTGAGACACTTCTGATGTTGTCTCTGGTTCAGGAG
Organism: Crenuchus spilurus; assembly: GCA_036984385.1. NCBI lineage: Eukaryota > Metazoa > Chordata > Actinopteri > Characiformes > Crenuchidae > Crenuchus > Crenuchus spilurus. The sequence goes on along the minus strand of BRDA01013742.1, from coordinate 102,613 downwards.
TGTTGATATTAGGAATGAGAGAGATGCACAGTGTTTATAGTGTTTGAAGGGTCATTTACTCTAATCTTTTAAGATTCTTGTCTTTGAATAGTAATTGAATAGGGGAGTATAAACTTGTGCACATGGCCGTAGGCGTCCTCAGCTCTCTGTTGACTTCTGTTTAGCTTTAGTAGGTAAAGTGATGTGTCTAAGCGGGCTGTATCTTCCCCTGGAGGTAGTCGGGGTGCGACACGGCAGAGAGTTGAAAACGCAGATCTAAAAACGGCGCTCGCCTGTCAACGAGGCAGTAAAAGGAAATGTGAGTGGATGGACTCCGCTGAGACTCATTGATCTTTAGCCGTGCAAGTGTGGCAGATGAAAATAATGGCCGTGTGGAGCCGGCTCCGCCTTTTTTTTGGCCATGAGAACAGGAGGAAAAAAAAGCTGTATCGTCTTTGATATTGACCTACATCTCTGCTAAGCCCTGAATCACCATCAGCTCACACTGTGATCTAATTTATGATGATAAATATCATTTCTTTCTTACAGTTTACTAACACAGAGTTAGCATGTTTCGTTTACACTCATCAGCCATAACATTAACACCATCCACTCACCCTACAGGTGCACTTTGTATACACTGTAGTCCATCTGTTCACCCTGTTCTCCAGAACCCTCACAGAGTTACTAGAGATTGTAAACACTGTGTCCACTCCTACTTTTAGATGTGAAGTCAGAGACAGTAGCTCATCTGTTGCTCTTCTGTGGATCGTGTTGGGAGTGTTTAAAAAACATTAGCAGCTCTGCTGTGTCACACACTAACACACCACCACCATGTCAGTGTCACTGAGGATGATCCACCAGCTCTGTGGTGGTCCTTTGGGGGTATAAAGAGAAACAGATTGATTATTGTCTGTACAAAGTGCATCTGTATGATCAGTGAAGCTAAAATGGACAATGAGTGTAGTGTACTTAATAAAGTGGCCAGTGAATGTATTCACTGAATTTTGGAGAAAATAATTTATAAAATGTGAACGGTTGTTCTCTGTAAAACTTTTCATTTAGAGTATAACTAAAACATAATTTAAACAGAAGTGCACTACAGTTTGCACATGAACTGTATGGATGTATTATATATATATAAGTAGTCATTATTTACAGATTTAATATAAGTGATCTAATGATGCTCTACACCAGGGGTGTCCAAACTACGGCACGTGGGCCAACTGCGGCCCGCGGTCCATTTTTAATTGGCCCGCAATAAATTTTATAAATGGATTAGAATATGACCCGCACGTCTACTTTTGCTTGAGTGTAGTACACTTCTTAGTTTTAACACCAGGGGGAGCTACTGTTGATCAAGGCATTTGCTCCACCGAAAAGAACGATCACAGACAGGGTTGCCAGGTTCGCGGTTTTCAAGCCAAATTGGGCTTATTTGAAAATCCGGTCGCGGGTGAAAATTAAAGCGTGGTGGGATGCCTTTTTTTGGGCTGCTTTTAAAAATGACTGGGGCAGCCAAAAACAAGAAAAGTGGGTGTTGGAAGATTGAATGCAACAAAAGTATGAGGAGAACATAACATAAGAAAGTACAGCGCAAAGAGGAGAGCAGGAGAGAGAGACAGACAGACAGAAGGTGAAGAGAAAACAGTCGCTAGCTAATATGCCAGGTAACCGGGAGAAATACGGGTATTGCAAGGTCTGGGAAAAAGAAAAAGGTTTGATATAATGGATTAAAAGTGTTCCCAATGATGAGAAAAAGGCATATTGCAAATACTGCAAATATGAAATGAAAAAGTCAGTTCCTTTTTTTTTTGCTAATTATGTTACTATTAAATGTTCTTGATGGGGATATAAAACTGTTATAAAAGAACTAATAAACATTAATGTTACCATATTATTAATGACTGATGATAAATCCCTTATAAACAAAATAGTAAGTTACACACTCATTCGCCACTTTCACAATTTCCAGAATGCACCGCGCAACCAGCAACATCCAGTTCACCACTTTATCTTGTTTTTCTCTTGTTTGTGTCTGTGCCAGCTACGCTAGTAGTGTAGCTTAGTATTGATAGTATGTAACACGATAGCTTGCAAAAACGTGTTTACACTAAAAACCCACTGCATAAATTGAAAATACAAGTTGACACAACAAGATATGATGTTTAATATTCAAAGAAATATTATCTGCATATAGTTACAAAAGCTAGTAGATATCACGTAAGTATTTACTTACCAAATAAAGTTGTAAACAGTGTATGTAGCATAGCTGGCACTGACATATAAACAAGAGAAAATGGTGAACCGGATGTTGCCAGTTGCGTGGTGCATTCTGGGAATTGTGAAAGTGGCAAATAGTTGTTTTGCCATTTGCTTCAAACATGTGACAGACATATTTTGGGCTAGTTTAAGCTTCTGAAGGCTGACTTTGGGCTGGATATTTACGCTGGACCTGGCAACCGTGATCACAAGAAATTTACCCCAAGTTACTAAACATGGCAGAACCAAAGAAACGAAAGGTAGAAAGTGAGTGCAGAAAATTTCAGACACGGTGGGAGAGTGAATATTTCTAATATATCTGATTTGATGCAGATTTGCTCTTTGATCAAGTGACATTTGTCCTGATTTTTGGCACGAGTGGCGTCGGATCAGCACTGCAACTGGATGGCCCGATTTACATACCCAGCGCAGCTGATACCAGAATAATTTACTAAAATTATATGCGCTCCTGTTATTAAGTCCAGTTCAGTCTGTTAATGTTGATAACTGTTTCAAGCAAACGTTAATAGGTGTGTTGCTAAGCCTAACAACTTAAATAACAAGCTTGAAATGTACCCGTCCCATTTTCCCCTTCATTGTTTTTTCTCTGTACTGTAAATCTTCTGTAGAAGAAATCTGAGGCTGCTGTTCTGAGAATGAGCTACCAAAGCTTTTTCTGAATAAATCATTAAAGATCCATTTATGGAAAGCTGTGATGAAGGCAGTTTTGTCTTTTAATTATTTTTAACAATATAACATATTTGACCACTTTTAATGGATTTTTCTGACTTTAATACACTAAAGTTAAGGCTATATACCAAATTTCTAGTAAGTGGCCCAGCCCCTCCTATATTTTTATGTATGTGGCCCTCAGTGAAAAAAGTTTGGACACCCCTGCTCTACACTGTCAGAAAATGGGACCAAAAAGGTCCAAACAATGTAAACGTGGAGTGTTTTAAATAAAAAATGAATGTAAAGGTCAGGACAGTGTGAGTGGAGTCAATACAACTTCTAAGACATTCATTACAACATTCTGATACTGTTAAATTGGGCCTAAGATGGAGCCTTGAGGAACACCGACCCAGTGACCTTTTATTGTGGTACTATAGCGGACATGATGGTTCAGCATCATAAAGGTTCTGTGTAGCTTGTAATAATAATGAAACCATATAAGGAAACATTTTCCTTAAGCTTTTACAACAGCTTTTAAATTAATATTTTATTAACGTAGAACATGTATCAGATGTTTGAAGTGAGACATTTTACCATTTCATGAAAATATAACTTGATGGCAGCAACACATCTCAAAAAAATTGAGAAAAGGCCGTGTCTACCAGTGTGTAGCATCTCCTCTTCTTTAACAACAGTCTGTAAAAATCTGAGAAGTGAGGAGACCAACTGTTGTCTCATTCTTGTCTGATGAAGCTGCTCAACAGTTCTTGGTCTTTGCTGGATTTTTTGGTTCATGATGCTCCAAATGTGATCTGGACAGCAGGAAGAACAGTTCAGCAGCCTGACTCTTCTTCTGTGAAGGGCTGCTGTTGTGATGATGCAGGATGTGGTTTAGTATTGTCTTGTCTGAAGGAGATGTTTTCTGGATGAGAGCATGTTGTTGTTTTTTGTTAGTATGACTTATTTCCCAGCCTTCTGTTGCCTTTGTCCCAGCTTTATTGAGATGTGTTTATGCCATCAAGTTCTAAGTGAGTTTTCATGAAATGGTAAAATGTCTCACTTTCTACATCCAGAGATGGGCACTCGCACTCGAGTCGTATACAAATAGACTTCAGACTTGACTTGTAACTCGTCCAAAATGACTCCCGACTCGACTCGGACTCGGTCCAAAATAACACATGAAAACTAAGTTTATTTCCATTGCTATCACCATTATGCGTACCATTGCAGGCACAGTGAGCGAAAGTTACAGGAAAATAATACATTTGTGTATGTATACTTTTATTTTGTTGATTTGGGACACGACCCGTTTTGACGAATCACAACATCTGTCTTTGGCGCACGCGCGCGATATCAGGGAGCGCCGCCAAATGTAAACAAAGCAGCGTAGCATGGCTTCGGCGGCAGCACCATACGTAGTGGCCTTTGGTTACAGAGAATTCAAAATCCTTGGTTATAACAGAAGAGTGGCAACGTGCAAAGAATGTGGGAAGCAAATTAAAGACACTGGATCGACCACATCAAACTTCATAAGGCATCTGAAAACACACCCGGAGAGGTTTGTTTAGTTTATGCTAGCCACTTAGCCGTTAGCCATTGGAAGTTATATAAAAATGTAAACAACAGTCAGTGATACTACTGATAAAGTGATACTGCTTCTAATTTGTTCTATTTGAAAGTTGTAGTTGTTCATTATTATTCAAGATGTCAAGACTAAACTGAGCATGTCATTTTTTGTGTTAATATTATAAAGAAATACATAGCATTTACCCAAAGAAAAAAGCTATTGGACTGTAAAAAAATACAGTTATGTTTTGCACACAAAGTTAATCTGTTGTGTTTTTTATCTACACAGTTAGTATATATGCTTTGTGTATGCTATATTGACTTAAGTCTTGACTTGGACTCTAGCATAATGACTTGTGACTTGACTTGGACTCTAACCTATAGACTTGTGACTTGACTTGGACTCTAACCTATAGACTTGTGACTTGACTTGGACTTGAATTTTGTGACTTGTGGCCATCTCTGTCTACATCTGCTGTTTTATTGTGAATAAAATGAGTCTACGAGATTTGCAAATTTTCTTTTTATTTACATTTATTTACATTTTACACAGCATCCCAACTCTTTTGGAATTGTGTATATAGACAGAACACACTCTCCCAATCCTGGTTCTGGAGATCTGCTATTCTAGACCGTTCAGATCCAGACAATTCTGAAGGTCTTCATTACCTGGATCAGGTGTGTTAGATTAAGGATGGAGCTAAACTCTGCCAGTGTGTGCATCTCCAGGACCAGGACTGGGCAACACAGATTTAAGCAAATGGTTACTTGCCTTCAGAACTGTTCATGTTACTAAAGAACCCTTGAGGAACCTTCTTTATTAATAGCGATGGCTTTGAAGCTAAACCATCATCTTCTCTTTGAAGCTGCTACTGCAAGCCGGGCTTTTCTGGCCAGCGCTGTGAGGAAGACGTCAACGAGTGTTCCTCCAACCCCTGCCAGAACCAAGGGACCTGCCAGGATCTGGTGAACAGGTAAGAACAACAGTTAGTTTCCTCCCTTGAGGAGATCCGAGCCTAAATTGAGTATGACATCGTGGCCCGAATGCTATCTTCTAGCTATTTGTTTTTAGTGAGCAGAGGAAGAGAGAGAAAAAAACTGCAGCTTTGAAAGAAGCCCCCACGAGGAGGTGGTGGGTGTTATTCTCCATGGCGCTCCAGCTGGCGTTTAAAGGCCTTTTCTCTTTCCTCCTTGACATATATAAGCTGCCTTACTAAAGACAGCGGTGAACTGGATTCAGCAGGAAGATATCATGGCCGTAGATTGGCCTTCCTCCGCTGGAGCTTCTCCTCACAAGGCTTAATAAGCACCCCGGGGCCTCGCGCGCCTCCGTCCGACAGATGGGCCGAGAAGTCCCAGGGCCAATTTAAGTCCTAAATGGTTTGTCTTCGCTTCGTCTCCTGTCGTCACAGACGCTCCCGCGTGACCGGCCGCTCCTAACGTCCCGTCCCGGCCCCTTCTTCCCCCCAAATCGCTCAGTCCAAGGGAGTTCACATCAGGTGGAGTTCAGGTCTCCCCTCCCTTCCCTCCCTCTACACTTGCCTTTGATAAAAATCAGACAAGAACACACTTAAGTGCACCTTATCCAGCTCCTGCTTCAAATGTCTCTTTATTGTGCTATCGCTGCTGATGACTTATAATGTCTTCTGAAGAAATGGCCTTTAATGTAAACAGGATTTTTCCTCCATTCTGTTACATTTAGCTAATCAATCAAATTTAGCAAACGTTGACGGAGATGGGTAGAAGGTAATAATTTATTATAAATATAATATTGTGCATCACATATACAGGTGTGTATGTGCAGTGAGTATTGTACAAATGTACAGAGTGTAACAGTATATAAGGGTACAAAGTGAATAATACTGATTATTATAAGATCTGTTCCTGTTTAATAATTAAATAATACATTATATATGTAATTGGGTGATTATATGTGTAATAGTATACCTTCACTTATCTCCATGTTTATGCTCAGGATGCGTCTTAGCTTTGCTCTCCATTCAGCAGCTTTACTGCTTTCCAAAACTCAGCTCAGGAACAATACGGGTCAGAACACTGGGTCACGTGAAGGCATCTGGCACTGTACTATGTGGTCGCTTATCTGTTTGTTTTCTGTAGAGAGGAGAGCAGAACACATGAAAGATATAGCAGCACTTTGATCATGTATGCACTTTAGTATACAGAGCACTCGGGCAGTGACGGTGTTGGCATTGCCTGTGGCTGATGCCAAGTTGTGTAACACTGTGATTTTACAGCCATTTATGTTAGACCAGCCCAGTGCTGATGAATTAAGTCTGCTGTAGACCACTGACTATCCACTTCCACCTGCTCTGTGGGGGGTCCTGACCATTGTAGAAGTACACAGATGGACTGTACAGAGTGCATGTATTTGGTCAGTGGAGCACCCATTGTAGGTGTTCCTATTAAAAATGTGTGTGTTATCTTCTCCAGCTTCAGATGTTCCTGCCCGCCTGGATACTTTGGTGTCTTGTGTGATTTAGATGTGAACGAGTGTGAAGTCTCACCCTGCCTCCATGACGGTGTGTGTATCAACAAGCCTGGAGGCTTCATGTGTGTGTGCCGGCTCGGCTTCTCTGGTACGTCCCCGCCAACGTGCCCACTAAGGGTTTGCAAATTCAGCTACTTCCTTCTCTCTGACCTTTAACCCCCAAATACAGTCACTCCTTTATCATTAACATCTGAGACATTCACTGCACTGTACCACCTCTTCTACATCTCTCACACCCTGCAGGTATTTATAGCCTCATCATCCTCATACAGCGCCATCTGCAGGAGCCTGAAGTTACTCCTGGCTTAAACACACACTGACTCAGGGGAGATTAGCTGCTTATAGCTTTGCATTGCAGCCATAATAAGCAGCTCTACTGAAGTTTAGCACAGTGACTCACTGATACATCTGCTCTTATCTGTCTTTAAACTGCAACAGAAATCAGCCAAATCAAAACAAACAGACTGACTTTGTGAGAAGAAGTGTCAGGAGCTTTAGCGTGTCTGTGGAGACCAGGCTCCTCGCTTGCCTGACAGATGCCTAATGGAAAGAACACACAACCAGCACATGTTTAACCACCTCAATTAGGCTGCACACCTCCTCCTCATGGGCGTCCGTTTAACTCCTTTCCTGCTTCTCGTCCACTTCTTCTCTCCTGCAGCGCTCTTCACCTCACCTTTTCTAAGCCGAGACTGATATTGATGTTTTTTTTTTTTTTTATAGTTAAGACCACCTAATCTCCACCGCTGTCAGCCCGAGCCCAAGATTAATTTCATTTGTCTTCCGCACTGCATCATCAATTCATCCTTTCTTTTTTCCAGGAGGAGGAGAAGCTCTCAGAGGTATAGGGGCTCCTGAGAGAGGCTCAACCTGACACACAAGCCCCAATTCCCCAAGAAGCAGCTTTTATTATTAGGTCCCTGCTCAGGCTCGTACCAGTCATTACTTTCTTTTCTTTTTTTTCCTCTCCCTCGCTCTCAGCCCATCTGAGGAAACAGAGCCATGTCCCCAGAGAGGCCGGCCACGCCGAGTGCTTCGGATCGGTCCTCCTGACCGGAGCATCGCAGGAAATATTTGCCCTAATAAGACATACGACACAAAAGAAAAAGTGAGCACGACTAAACTCCATATTCTTCAGCCCCCCTCTGTGCCAACTGGACCACTTTTCAGCCGGAGAACATGCTGTTTTCAAGCTTTGTAGATGCTTGTGTTCTCTTTAGAGGACTCTTATTATGAAAACCCATGCTATTTTAGCCTTTTTGTTAAATAAATGCATTTAATGCACATTACAGCATTAAAACATACAATACAGTCCATATATAGAAGCTAAGCTGTCAAACAGCCTGTTCTGAAGTTTAGCTTCCGCCCCTTTCACAGTCTGGACTGCATTGAATGTACATATGGTCCCAGTAACTATTTTGTTATTGTGGGTGTGGCTTGGGCTGGAGAAAAGGAGCAGCACTGACTGACCATGCCTACTTCAGTGTGAATACCAACAAAACAAAAAATAGCCTTGTAGCATTATTATTTAATCTGTTTCATGGTTTGGCACCAGTCCGCAGCTTGCTAGATGTTCTGGAGCCTGGCACCAGTCCACAGTCAGCTAGATGATGTTCTGGAGCCTGGCACCAGTCCACAGTCAGCTAGATGATGTTCTGGAGCCTGGCACTAGTCCACAGTCAGCTAGAAGATGTTCTGGAGCCTGGCATCAGTCAATGGCTTGCTAGATAATGTTCTGGAGCCTGGCATCAGTCAATGGCTTGCTAGATAATGTTCTGGAGACTGGCACCAGTCAATGGCTTGCTAGATAATGTTCTGGAGACTGGCACCAGTCAATGGCTTGCTAGATAATATTCTAGAGACTGGCACCAGGCCACAGCCAGTTAGATGATGTTCTGCAGCCTGGCACCAGTCCACAGCCAGCTAGATGATGTTCTGCAGCCCTGCACCAGTCCATGGCTTGCTAGATGATGTTCTGGAGCCTGCCATCAGTCAATGGCTTGCTAGATAATGTTCTGAAAACTGGCACCAGGCCACAGTCTGCTAGATGATGTTTTGCAGCCCAGCACCAGTCCACAGTCAGCTAGATGATGTTCTGGAACCTGACATCAGTCCATGGCTTGCTAGATAATATTCTGGAGCCTGGCACCAGTCCACAGCCAGCTGAATACTGAGATATGACCCTGTACTCAGGCTGGAGGCATGTTTCTTTGCAGTATGTCCGTTAGCATCCAGTTGAATGGTTGTTTGTGCTTCAGGTATGGAGGTTGCTCTCTTTCAGTTCAGTGTAGTTGAAAAATCATGTTCCCATGTTGATCAGCCGAAACAAAGACTTCTCTGCTTTTGTTCTTGTATTAAATGCTACTTTAGATGAAGTTAGAGAGGCGTGAGGGGGCACAGGCACCGTACGTACGACAATTTACCTTCTTTTAACGGCAGCACAATGCTTGTGACTTTCTCTGTAGAGTAACCTCCACAACAGCCTTCAGTTTGCACCGTCTGCACAATAATAACCAGAGCCAGCGGCTTCTGTACAGATTATACCGTGAGTGAAGAAATGAATGCTTCCTTTCCACAATAGCAGCACTGTAGCATCTCCTCATATATTCTCTCTCTCGGTTCTCTGTCCTCCCTTTCTCCCGTGCTCCCTCCGGGACGGCATATCTGATAATGCCTCTGTGGATTTAGGAAGTTCCTGCAGAGAGGAGTAATTGAGGCTGGGGGAAGGAGATTATATGGCTTCTCCTACTTTCTTAGATGAATGCTGTGAGATCCCTTAAGAAAGCTAACATTGGGATTAAACATAACTGCTCCGTAATCTCTCCCCTGCCTCGCCTCTCACTTTTCCACAAAGCTCCATGTCAAGATGCATTATTTATCAGTCCGAGCGCAGAAGTGCCGATTCACCAAGTTCTGTGTGATGTTATTAACCTGTTTGGAGCACTGTTAATATCATAGTTATAAAAAAACACGTTCTAAAAATGCTGATCTAGGATTGAGTATTCACAATGCCTGTATAATTACTCACAGATACTTGGTGTTTATAAAGAGTGATGCACATCAGAGAGCATTATAAAGGCTTGTAGAGTGCTTATAATGCTCCATAAGGCATCATATATATATATATATATATATATATATATACTGCTCAAAAAAATAAAGGGACCACTTAAACAACACTATGTAACTCCAAGTCAACCACACTTCTGTGAAATTAACCTGTCCAGTTAGGAAGCAACACTGATTGTGAATCAATTTTACCTGCTGTTGTGCAAATGGAATGGACAACAGGTAGAAATGAGAGGCAATTAGCAAGACAACCCCTATAAAGGAGTGGTTCTGCAGGTGGTGACCCCAGACCTTTTCTCTGTTCTCATCCTTTCTGGCTGATGTT
>BRDA01013742.1:76808-92131 GCA_036984385.1 Crenuchus spilurus | reverse complement strand
ATATATATATATATATATATATATATATATATATATATATATATAAAAGTATATATGAAAGTATATATGAAAGCATTTCAGTAAAGAAAACAGCGGACTACAAAGCTCCTAGAATGGCAAGCTTCCTAGAAACGTAGTGGAGTCGAAAGTACAAAATTTGTCTTTGAAATGTAGTGGTGTGAAAGTCGTAAGTTCACCAAAAAGTAAATACTCAAGTAAAGTAAAAATACTCAAAAAATGAACATAAGTACAGTACTCAAGTAAATGTACTCCCCTACTGTCCACCACTGCATTTAATGCATTATGAATACTGGACTCATAGCTTGGGACTCTGTCATAATAAGTCAACCAAAGGCTTTGTCTAGTCCAGCAATGACGGGTCCTGATTCACCTCTTTGGGTCACACTTGGTTAGATAGTTGTCAGTCAGTTCAAAGACGATGTTTCTCAGTGTAAGACCATTAATATTTGAGCTTCTTCATCATGTACAGTCATAATATCCTGTAAAGATTCAGGTTGTCAGAGGAAATCTCGGTGTGTAATGGCTGAGTGTGAGACCAGAGTCCTCAGGCTGTTTAGTTTGCTGTCGTGATGGAAAAAGCTCCCTGGGCTCAGGAGCACTTCAGAAAGCATCACTTTACACCGTCCACCACTGCATCAAGAAGTCCAACCTGAAGTTGTGTTATTTAAAGAGGAAGACACAGTTCTGTGGACCTGAAGTCATCTGAAATGGACTGAAAGACGTGTTCTGTTTGAGCTGTTCTTTATATTTGAGCTTGTATTTTTTTTTTTTTTTGTTTGTTTGTGTTTTTTTTTTTTTTTTTTTTTTTTTTTTTTTTTTTTTTTNGGGGGGGGGAATGCCACAGAAGAAGAAAAAAAACATCGAGACTGTTTCAGAGGAAAGTGCGAATGCCAGCGTCTGTGATGGCATAAGGGGTACATCAGTGCCCACGGCATGGCTGATCTGCGTATATGTGAAGGTGCTATTGATGTGGAGGCTAATGTTGTGAGTTAGGAGAGACATATGATGTCATCTTTTCCCATCATACTCCAGCAGTGATCCAGTCAGCACGTCACCACCACGTCAGTGCCACTTGCTCTGTGGGGGTTCTGACCACTGAACAATGTACTGCTGTTTGTATGTGTACGGTCAGTGGAGCTATGCCCGCTGAGTGAATATCCAGCTCTGAACTGTCTAAGTCTTATTTCTGTGAATAAAAGAGTTATTAATAGATATTTCAGCTCCGATAAATACGACTGTAGAGAGCAGCAGTCATACATGCCCAACCTGCTTTCAGGGGTTAAATTAAGATTGGTTTTGCGGTCGATATCACGACGCTCCGTCAGTGTTTGTGTAGGCAGCTCTGTGAGACAGAAATAAATTCATTACAACTTAACCACCATGTCAATGTAGAGGGAATTAACACCTCCTGTGAGCAAGCAATGAGGAGAAACGTTTTAATTATAAAATGTTAATGATCTGCCTCATTGTTATTTTTGTCGGCCCTTTCTTTATTTATTTCCTCTGCCTGCCAGGCCTCCGAAGACAACGGGTCCAAAACCTGCTGGATTTCTACACGGCTGGTGGCCCCAAGTCATCAAAATGAGCTTTTAATTTGCTGCTACACGAGCAGCGCCACTGACGATGACCTTGATTTCATCTCCGGCCCTCAGATTAGTTTTTTTTTATCCCAACACGAGCGCTTTCTGAATAATCACTAATCAATGTGCTTTATGATTCACAGCACTGTAAACTCACTGTGTTTAGAAAGTTTAAAAGATTCATGAAACGTTTGTGTGATGACGAGCCGGGCCGACGCTCAGACACAGTTTACAGGATGGCTATCTCTTTATCGGGGTGATTTGTCAAACCACGTTTGGCCGTCTAGAGCCTGATTCATCGCCTTTCCTCAAATTCAGGACCAAGATCGTAATCAGCATTCCTTTATTATGAGTCCACGAGCTGTTTTCTGCTTTAACACGATGATACTGTTCACTCGTATGACTGGATTCACTCGTTAAGGGATGAATATAAAAGCTCTGATTGGTTGATTGAGCTGAATGATTAATTGGTTACGTTAAATGGTTAATTAGTTGATTGGTTGTTTGACAGGTCATGCTTTGTGTGTTTTATCATATTTTGCATTTCTTGTTTTGTATGTTTTAGGCACCCCACACACACACCAGTACACAGTAATCTGTGGGCACTACTCGTTTTCTTTACAACACACCTGTTGTATGTAATTGTTTTTAATATATTCTTGTGTAAATTCTTCTTTAGCTTCCAGGTCACTCATGTAAAAGTGTTCTGCTGTGATCAGAATCAATTTATTGTCATTGTACAACGAAATGAAGGCCCCAGCATTGCCGGGAGGACAGCCATTACAGCGCTCACCTTGATGTCTCTGTCTCTGAGATTTGCATTGTAATATGATTGTATCACTGTTTGCATCACATTCCTCTCTGTTAATATGTAACTGATTGACTGCTTTCTTTCCCCTCTCAGGTACGTGGTGCGAACTGGACGTGGATGAGTGCCTGTCGAACCCGTGCCAGAATGGCGGGAGGTGCGTGGACGGGCCCGCCAGCTACCAGTGCCTCTGCTCCAACGGCTTCATGGGCTCAGACTGCGCGAGCAACATTGACGAATGTGCCTCGAGCCCCTGCGTTCACGGGAGGTACACGAGCCTGTCTGCACCCTATCAAACACAGTTACATGATGAAGCTCTTTCTAATTGGCCGTCACAGCGCGACCACACGCGACGGCGCCCGTGAGCTTTTCAGGACCAATTAAACACGCTCCGAGTCCCCGTCAGCTCAGTCTCAATTAGCTGTTTGCCAGTCTGGTGGTACTCTGTAAACACGACCAAATTAGTCATTACCACCTGTTTCTGACTCCAGCCAAGTTCAGTATTTGACGTTTCTGAGATACTCGAATGCTTCTGGAGCACTTCAGGTTCAGTCCTGTGAGACAGTCTAAAGCAAAAGTTTACTGAAGTGTTTACTGAGACAGTTTAATATCTCTCCTCATTAATAATGTATTAAACAACAAAATAACACTCATGTGAGAGGGGCAGATTTGGAAGTTTTGGGGCCCCAAGCAATGTCATGTCTGGTGGCCCTGATCAAACTGATTCTTTTTTATGGTGATGGTGCAGTACAGGCTTAAAAATAAATAAAATTATTATTATTATTTTTATTATTATTATTAATTATTAATAAATATTCATTATTATACATACATTTTAAACATTACTTAAACATTTTTATTCATAATATTTTTAATATTTCTATTAATAATATACTAATAAATAATAATAATAATAATAATAATAATAATAAAATAATATTAATCATTAATAAAATATTCATTATTAAATATTAATAAACTGTTAAAATCATGAAATATAAAATTATCACCCAACTCTGTTTCACGATGATGATCAACTTCACTCCAATTCATTGTCGCTTATGTTTGTACTGTATGGTCAATAGACCTCATTTACATAAAATTATACCTCATTTTTTTAAGTAAAAATAAGCAGAAAGTCTGAATTATTTTGAGGCATGTAAATGGTGGTTTATCACAGACTGGTAGCCACACGCACACAGATTCTAATGTTAATGGACTTTAGTATGAAACCTCTGATATTAAAATATGTCTATCTGATGTGAAACAGGCAGAACAAACATACATGTTAACAACTATCAGTGGCAGGTGAACACGGACTATGGGCCAAATCACAAAATGCTGGTTTGCAAGTCCAGAAGCTGTTTGATGGAGTGACCGCTGGGATGGCCAATCACACGTTAGCAAGAAATGGCAGAGCCAATCAATGAGCTTGTGGACGGCCTAAAGAGAAATAGGCTTCCGACTGAGTGGCCGTTTTTTGCTGGGTCCTAGTTCTCAACACATTTCTTTTTAATATAGTGTAACGCTGTTTTTGGATGAAAAAATCTGCAGAGAACCAAAACTGTTTTTTGAAAAAGCCGCTGTCCCCCACCCCCACTCCCAAATTACACCCGTGGTGTACGGAATTTCTTTATTGTGGAACAACAAAAACAATTATGTGTTTATGCTCTTTTGGCCAGCAGGGGGGGTCTGATCTCCACGGCCCCAAGCAATTACGTGGTTTGCGTGTTGGTCAAGTCTGCCACGGCTCATGTGTGTTACACTGTTAATCAGACTAAACATCAGTTGTCATGAGGTTCAGGTGATGTTCTCTGATTGGAGGACTGAAGATCAGTCTTGAAGTGGCGATTTTAGTCCAAAAAGGTCATCCAGACCTCAACATTTGGCAGTTTTTGGCCATGGCATAATACATCAGGTACATCCACTAGTTTTAAATGACTAAAGATATTATGGTACCTGTAGCTGATTACTGAGGTTCAGGTCATCGACTGCTGTTCTGTCATTGGAGGATTGGTGACGAGGCTCGTAGAAACCATCTCTGGCCATGGCTCAGTATACAGGTCACTCTACGTCTACCAGTCTTATCTCATGACCAAAGATATGTAATGCATGGTTTGGGCCACCAGGTCAGTTGTTGCTTAGTGTAAACCCAGTTTTACTGTCAGATCTAAACATGTGAGCACAGTCAGTGTTGGTATTTGTACATTTAATTGAGTTTAATTGTGTAATTTGGTGTCTAAAAGAGCAGGTGAGGCCTGGACAAACGCTCTGCTCCATCACCTCTAATAAATCACAGCACATAACGATGCAGTCGAACAGCATTAACTGAAGCTTTCTTCACGCCAGCTGCTGGGACGGAATCGACACGTACGGCTGTCACTGTGAGACTGGATGGAGCGGCCTCAGATGTGAGACTAATATTGATGTAAGTCATATTTACTTTGTTTTCTGAGAACAGCATGCTGGCTTTGAGCTTGGCAATGCGTTCAGTTATATAACAGATCATTATTACTTATTCCTCTCCATATAAGTAAAACATTTATCAGATGTTCTGAAAGGCAGGTTAGGTACAGCATACAGTCTTATGAAATTAACATTTCGTAGTGTATTTGTTTTCAGGCAGTGTAAATTATATGTTAGTCTGTATGTCTCTAGGTAGAGTTCAGTAAGGAGAGTGATGGCCCGGTTCTGGCCTGCATGTACTCATGCCAACATAGGGCCATGTTCACTTTGTCCAAATCTGGGTGCTGTCAGCCTCACTTTACCTGGATTAACCTCATAAATTAGATCATACAGTTAGAGCTGGCTGTAGTTGGGCCAGTTTTGACCCAAAATAGAAATGGAGTTCTGACATTTCACATATGACCCAGATATTGTCATTAATTGGGCCATACTGAGTCCAGAATTGTTTGGGAGTTCAGTACACAAAACTGACCTACATTGAACCTCAAACACAGTTTATCTCCACGTTCAAAAACAAATCCACTGTAAACAAACGAGACCAGATCACTTCCACAATCCCAGACTGCTTCATCACAGTCCTGACTCCGCCCACTAACGTTACCAGCCTCACATCCACCAATGCAGTTCCCACACAAGTTTCAGATAAACGTCCTCACAACACCATACATTCAAATCTTCACTCACCTCCTCTCTCTGACACTTCTCTTCCATACCGTGCAGCTCTTCTCTTTCTGTTTTTCCTCAGCTCTCCTCTCCTTTGCAGAGAAGCTGTTGTATTTCACACGTCTTGTGGCACCAACAGACATCTGTTAATAAACACAAACCAAAACATCTCCCAGGAGTAAATATCGCTCTCTGTGGACACCGGGATGACAAAAGACACTTCATGTCACATGTGGGCTGTAAACCAGCCAGTTAGAGAGGAGTTGCTGTCATTACAGTCTCAGATCTTAGCCGGGCAAACGGTATCTCCTAACCTGTCCTTTGAGTCATTACAGCCTCTCTGTTTGTTTTTCCTCAGCTCTCCATTCAGTAGTTTTCTGGCATCTAAACTTTGTCAGCATGAGTACTGCGTAGCTGTAAAGCAGCCAGTCTTTATCATGACCAGACCATAAAGTGGTAAAGAGACAAAATCATAGAGAAATGGGCATGTAATGCCATGTGTACAGTACAGTGTGCCACAGGAAGAGCATCACCTGTTGTGCACCACACAGCCAAGCTTTTCCTCCAGTTACTAACCAGCCCCAGGCCTTCATTTGTATGTTTTGACTCTTTTACAATTGAGCGATGACTTTGATTAATAACATATTATTGATTTTTGGCCCAATTCTTCTCACTGTAAGGAGTATCTGCTATGTTCAAACAAAAACTGGAGCACAACAACAATACATGGCACTGAACCTTTAAAAACATGCTGTCCGACCTTGTTTTGTGCTCTAAACTCTCCAGCACAGAGATGTGAAGATGTAAAGGTCAAAAGTATTGGAGTCTTGTGCTCGTTTTAACTTCTTAGATGAAAAATTGAACTCCATAATCTCTTGAAACCAGGTAAAGAGATTAGCTCCTGGCCTTTAGCTCAGGATATGTCGCTGAACAGTAGCTTAGATCTGGTGGAGAGTGCTCAGAGTGCCTTTATGAAAATCAGTTCAAACTTGATTAACATTTTCCTGTGAAACCTACAAGCGGATTAAAGCTGTGTTCTTTATCGGGCCGCTCTGCGCTTCTCTCCAGGGTCTTTTCGGCCAGCCACAGTAATTATGCCATGTAATTATTCATCATTACCCAGCGTCAATACCCGCCTCATGGAAGATACATCATAACCCGAGTACGGCCGCAGTCCTGACTGACGCGCTTTGTCTCCGGCTTTAGCCTCTATCGATTTTCCTATAAAATGAGTGTAGGGAGCTAAAGCATCATGAAAGCACTGTACACATTCCTGATTAGAAGGCAAGTGCTTGCTCTAATGCCTAATTGATTTAAAACTCACTGCAGCCTCAAACGTACCCTGGAGATGAAACAATGGGCTGCTCGCAATGCCTACGTGGGAACTTCCAGTGGAGTAAATCATTAGCCGCTGCCTTCCCCACCTAATGACTCATTCTATAGGATGCACTCTCCCTAAGCCTCGCGTTTTCCCCATTAATTCCTTATTAGATTGGGGGGGATTAATTAGAATTAAGGTTCTAATTTAATCAGACTGCAATAAATCACTGGATGTAGCATTTCACAAAGAAGTGGGATTGTGGAAATGATTTGTGTCGACCAATGAGAGTGGACGCTCGTTAGATTGGTCACCTTTTTTGATCTTCTAAGTGAAGCTTAAACGCGGCATTTATTTAATGTATTGACTTTTAAAGTCATTAAATAAAGCAGATACATAAACCAAATGAATATATCAGTTTACTTCCCTGTACTAAACCAGAAACTGCATATTAACACATCCAACAGTGGTGAAGACTTCATATTTCATTAGTAATATATTTATATTTATCACATATTTTACATTCCACACACAACCCAAGCTGTCTGAAGTCCAGTGTGCAGTTTCTGCAGTCTGTGATGGTTTGAGCTGCTGCTGTTGGTCCACTGTGTTTAGTCCAAAGTCAACACCTACCAGGAGATTTTAGAGCACTTCATGCTTCCATCTGCTGACAAGCTTTATGGAGATGCCCAGCAGCTGCCCACAGTGCCAACACTACTACTGACCATATTATTGTGAGCTGTACATCACACTGATCAACATTAAAACCAAAAAAACATTAAATGTGTCACTTTGTGTGTAAAGAATATAAAATGACACTTTACCTTTAAATTAAATAAGAAGACAAATGAACTTTAACCGCGACCCTGATAAGGAATAAGCGGGTGTGATAATGGATGGAATGGACAAATGAACTTTTCACCACATTCTCATTGTTTATTATACTGCATTCCCATTCGAGCAGTGTGTAAATGTTTGTGATCCCTTTAGAATTTTCCAAACTTCTGCATAATATGATGCTAAAAGAAGTAAATAAACATTCATTTTAAAGGAAAATGATCGAATGTAACATCTGTGAGTGTAAAAGTGTGAAAACTTCTAGGATTAGCAGTTAATTTGATGTTGACAGTAGAGTCTGTTGTTTTTAATCAGTGTGATGACAATCACGGGTGAGTGGGTGTCCTGTTTTATTTATAGAACAGCTCATCTTCACAACACATGACTATTGAAGTTGAATCATGTAAAGAATAAGAAGTTTTGAACTAAAGAAGCTAAATTCGGTCTCCAAACTTGTTTTGGTTGACCACCACACACTGGACAGTAGGGCTGAGTACTGGTCGATGTGATATATATCATGATACAGAGGTTACAATATTGTGATATTGCAATATTGTTATTGTGATGATATGACTTTTCAAAATGTAATTTTAGGAGAATTGTTGGAGTCCTAAATGTGCTGTGATACACTCTCACAATACATCACAATATTGATATTTCTGTTCATAAGTCACAGTGTGACTTAAAATGAACAAAAAGTGGTAAAACTGTATATTTTTGTGTGAATATCTATCCTTTCTTTCACAGGACTGCGAGTCCCGGCCTTGCCTGAACGGCGGCTCCTGTGTGGACCTTGTGGACAAATACGCCTGCATTTGCACCGACGGCTACAGTGGCAGGCAGTGTGAGCTGGACTTAGACATGTGTCTGCAGAAGCCTGTGAATTTCTCCATCTGCTTCAATGGTGGTACCTGCCTGGATGGCCCTGGATCCAATTTCACGTGCAGGTGAGGGCCCGGATTTGGTCCTGGTTCCTAAAAGAGCATAACTGCTTCTTCCTGCGGTCTGAAAAACATCTGCTCTCGAACGCAGTCGTGTTTAATCACCGGTTCATACGTATCATCTTAATTCCAGGCCGTGGAGGAGGGAGCATCTATCCTGATCTGTTTTCCTCCTTTCTCTCCAATTAAAGGTCTGCTGGGTTGCCAGAGTGATGATTATGAAGCAGCTGCTGTGGTGCAATCGTTTGAGTGTTTGAGTGAAACGGTACCGTGGGGCGTGCAAGCAGACTCGCCCAGTGCTCCCTCATTAAGCGCTTTTAGGCATAATACGATATCCTCGGGGGATTGATTCCTTCCCCTACGTCCAGATCCGCAAATTAGCCGAGCGATAACGCTATCTGCCAGTCCCGCAAGACAGACAGATGGATGTGGACCAAGGGGCGCCTTTTCTGTCCAAATGAGGGCAAATTGGATTGATTTTACTCAAATGGAAAACAAATGTTCCCGTCGCTCTTAGTATTTACAACTGAAATGGCTCATAATGGAGCTCAGCAGCGTTACTTTAAAGGGGTCATTTCATGGAAAACCAAATTTGATGTCGAAGGACTTTGACATAGTAAGTTAACGTCTCTAAATTAAACTCAGTCCATATGTAGAAGCCAACTGCAAAAACAGCCTGTGAAAAATTCATCACTTTTATGATGTCACAACCGGCACATTTACATACACCCGTATACTCAGCCTACAGCTCCACCTCTTTCATCATTCTTAAAGGTACAGTAGCAGAAGCAGCCTGTTAATCAAATTTCACACTTTTTTAAAAAATAATCAAATGTAATAATACAGATTAATTCAAATTATGATGAAGTTAAAGTTACAGTTTACTTTGTAAACAATTTAATTCAGAAAGTTTTTATATATACTTTTTTATATTCATTACACATAAAATCTGATGTATGTCTGCTTCAGGAGTGTTGATATTAGGAATGTGAGAGAGACACAGTGTTATTCCTGATTGAGTGAACTGATGGATGAGGATGTTCTGGAGAAGGTCACCAGGATCTGACTTCATCTGTGGATCTGATTTAAAAGATCTTGTCAGTAAAAGTTTTGCTAAAGTCTTAATTATGTGCTGTTCTAAACTCTAATGTGAGCCTGGAGCCTCAGACACATGGCACACACTGCTTCTGAGTTCATTAAGATTACACAACCGGTGCTGCTGCTCTGTTAATTATGGTCTAGCAGTGGAACTGCATTTCAGTGTTATTCTTCTGTAGGTACTTCTGGTCCCAGACGTTGCTGCCTTGCTTTAGGCATGGCTGTGAGACAGCCCAAAGCCCCGGAGGTACTTTAGAGAAGGCATCACTTGATTTCATCACTGTTTGTAGTCTGCCTGGTCTTTGGACTCCATGTGCTACATAAGCCTTGTCAACATCGTCTTGGCTTATGTACTACAGTACACACACAGCACCCAGCTGAAGCTCTTCTCATCTTCATGTTTGAAAGCTCTCCTGATCTCGCGCTGATCTCAGGCATCACACTAGGCCATAAACATCCTTCAGGTTATCCGCAGGTGCTTTAAAAACCTCAGAAAATGTCATGTTTAATGTAAAGACTTACACATCTGCTCTAGCTTTAAGCATTTCAGTCATTTTTTATTTTGGCCCAAATATTTAATACTCATTCAGCTCATTATGAGATCAGTTCATGTATACTAACATCTTTTCTTTTCATTTTAAAGAAATGAAATTTTAGTCAAATTAGTTTAAAAAATAAAAATATACAAAAAATGTAGCTACTTACCATTTTAGAATGTTCATCTTATTATTAGATTAGTGTAGAACTAGACATCAAGAATTTGTCAAAATATTGAACAATTATTGACATTTTATAAAAAAAATTGTTTCAGAATAAACTGCAAGAAATATTTTAGCAAGAAAAACCATCTTAAATTTAGTCAAAATACCTAATATTTCTCATTGTGAGTCTTCAGCTTATTATAAGATCAATAAATGTGGAAGCAGACAGTTATTTTGTTGAAGTTTTGCTAAACTTTGTTCAGTCTTATTTATTTTGTTTCAGGATAGACTTTATAAAAAATGGGATATGTGCACATAAAACCAACTTAAATGTAGTTCAAATATTGAATATGTATTATTAGGAGAGTGTTCAGCTTATTAAGAGATCAATTACTGGATAACTAGACAATTAGTGAAAATCTAATGAGTGTTATTTAGTGAAATTGTTATTTATTGCTGGTAGCACAGCATCTCATATGTAGTCTAAACATTTCTGCTGTTCATTATGGTCCTGTAAACTTTAGATCATTTATTATATAAGCAGATAAGAGGATGATGAGGCTGTAAATACCTGCAGGGTGTGTGAGATGTAGAAGAGGTGGTACAGTGCAGTGAATGTCTCAGATGTTGATGATAAAGGAGTGATTGTATTTGGGGGTTAAAGGTCAGAGTGTGAAGGAAGTAGCTGAATGTGCAGGTGTATGGAAGTGTACGGTCATACAGGTCTTCCAGCAGTGATAACAATGCCAGAGCTGTACTGAGTGAACAGTGTTAGTGCTGATTGATCAGATACTGACTGCTGAACACCTGCATTGGGTCAAAGGTCAGAAATGTGCCATTTCTTCATGCTACTGCATCAACCAGCTGAGCTGCAGACCTGCTGAAGTGTGTCAGTAACGTGATTATGAGCCTTAACCTTTCTGTCAGCCGCCTCGTCTGAGACTGTGGAGAGCGTAATCTGGACAAAATGTCTGCCGACACTGATCCCTTCTGACCGCTATATGCTAACATGCACCCATGTGTTCTCCACGTGCAGTCAGATAATTGAATCCAGTCTTAATAATTTCAGGAGCTGCTTTAACATTCTCTGTTTTCTGACAAACTTTTCACTAATGAGGTGTTTCTCAGCTTGAGCACCATCTGGGAGGTACAGTTTCCACAAGCGTACGTGACCATATGTCTGCAAAATCCTTTTCTTTTTGAATGTTAGCTCTTTTCTGGCAACCTCAAGGCTATGGCACGATGAGTCCTAACTACTCCTTTTCATCCTCCCTTCCAGGGGAGGTCTTATGTTGGCAGTCCTGTGGTGTTTAATGGCGGTGTCTCTGTTTCAGGTGTCCAGCAGGCTTTGCAGGTGATTTCTGCGAGGTGGACGTGAATGAATGCTGCTCGGAGCCTTGCTTTCATGGTGCCATCTGCCAGGATCTCATCAATGGCTACCAGTGTCACTGTCGCCCAGGTGAGCCACCCTTACCTGAATTTCCTTTTTGTCCGTCCTGAACTAAGTAGGTCAAAACAGATCATCTAAACCTCTGTTAACCCTCCAGAGTTTCAGACACTCTGGTGTAGTCTGACGTGCTCTGACTTTTTACAAATTACACCCATCTAAAATAATTTATTCCAAAGTGATACACAGACTTTTGTTCAGCACAAACTCAGCAACAACAGTGTCTAAACAGTAAGAGAGTCATAAATCTATATTCTGATTAAATTTGCTTTAAACTTACTTTGCAAAAACTTATTTTCAGATGTGCCGATATATTGTGAAAAACAACTCTAAACATTTCTAGTCAAGACTTTTGAGCTCGGAACTGAATGAACAGAGGTGTTGGCTACACACTGATCATTACAGTTTTTAGACATTGTATGTGGTTTTATTTATAAAGTTTAACTAATATGAGGTGACACTGTTTTACTCATTCAGTGGTTCCTATATTGAATATCTAACCCACCAATGGAATGTCCAGAACTACCATGTCATTAACATATGAATGACGGATTGCATCATTTGGCGAGAAAAAAAGCGCAGCTGTCTGACTCTGTCTGAAAAACATCTCTGCTTATTTAAGCTCCTCTCACAAATATCTAACAATATATATTTTGATTCAAGCTATATATATATGTGTGTGTGTGTGTGTGTGTGTGTGTGTATATATATATATATATATATATATATATATATATATATATATATATATATTAGTTTTGTTTATAGGATAAAATCTTGAAGGGTGTTTTTGTGTAATTTTATTAATATGCCCCTGGTGGGAGGGCCAACTCCAGAGCATTAAAATGCGTTAGCAGTACTAACTCGGTGATGATACAGAGATGACTGTAGTTGAGCCAGTTTTGGTCCAAAATGAAAATAAGTTTCAAATACACACATGGTAGACTGTATTTGGGCCACATGTGGCCCAGCCTTCAGTTGCCTTGACAAACATGACTGCTACATCTGGGTCAGTTTTGGCCCAAAATGCACCTCCCATTGCTATAATTGTCTTATTTGGGCCAGGATTGGCTCCTTTCTGTAGACCTGCCAGCCAGCGTAATGTATTTGACTTGCTTATATTGTGCTGTAGTGATTTGTTTTTGATGATGTGCTCAGGTTTTATCTTTAAGAAGACCTCAGTGGTCTTGTCAGTTGCGGTGAAGGTTCACGCCGGGCCTTTGTTCTGGTTTGTTGTTCTGCGCTGAGCATTGTTTTGTGTGAAGCCCAGAAGTTGGAGGATAATAACAGAGCCCCTGTCTCGTTCAGAAATCACTTAAACAGGCTCACCCCCCTCCCCGTCCAGCCCTCCCCAGGGACTGATTCACTGTGTAAGGCTACAGAAACAGACACCATCCTGCTGGAGCATTCAAATGTATTCAGCCTCCTTTTCTTCCCAGCTCCTTTACCCGTGCATATGTGCATGCGAGGCAGATCAGTGCGGAGTAGCAGCATTGATATTCACTTCAGAGGAGATGAAAAAGAGAGCGAGAGAGTGAGGGGGGGGTTTAAGTTGACTGGTGCGGTCTCACCATGCTGCTCTGTGTTACTTTCTTTCTTTTCTTTTGTGACATCGTGTTCCTGGCAGGTTGGACAGGCCTTCACTGCGAGGACGACATTAATGAGTGCCTGCCGCAGCCGTGCGACCAGGGGATGTGCATCCAGAACGAACCGGGCCACGGCTACACCTGTTTCTGTCGGCCCGGATTTGTGGTGAGCCTCCTCCTCCTCCTCCTCCTCTTACACTCCCTTTTCATTGCCTCCTGTTCACCTTTCAGTATTTGCACCATCACACATCATTATGAGGCAGAAATAAAGAGATAAGGACTAAAATATCAACTCGGAGCTTAATTTGACCCAAAGTTCTGGACATCATGATGATCATCGCCGTCATCTACTGTCTGTAAACTCTGTATCTCTCTTAGATTAATATTGATAGAGTAAGTAAAACAGAGATGTCATCAGTTACATTTGACATATTGTCACATCTGTAAAATCCACACGGTGCAGCAGTAGCCAACACGGCCCCCTAGTGGACAAAAAAGGAAGCTCATAGCTGCTTTTTGTTGTAAGTACAGTGGTACCTTGAGATACTTTTGAGTTTAATTTGTTCTGTAACGGAGCTCGTAAGTCAGTCAACTTGTATATCAAAATTTCTCACATTTAAAATAACTGAAATAGATTTAATCCGTTCCAGCCCTGTGAAACATCCCTAAACCACCCTAAATTATGGACAAAAAGACATGTTTTGAGTGAAGAAACACACATATACACTTTACCACTGCATAACAAAATATTTCAATTTCAGATTTCAATAAATATTAGTGTAAAATAATTTTGGGGGAATTCTTGATGTAGCATTTTAAATTCACGGGGAATTCGATGCATGCGGTACTGTGTAGATGTGTAGTGCGCGCTGTACAGTAAAATCTCTTCTCCCTTTTCACTTCAGCATCCGACTGCTGCCAAGAAATTCAGCAACTGGCTGAAGAATGGGAAGCCATGGTTCATTGTTTGCTGTTCAGTACAGAACAATTTTCACTCAGAAGCAGCAGCAAGTCTCCATATCTACATTATGTTCAGGGCTGGCGCACACAAACGTGGATCACGGTTCTGCACGAAATAATAACAGTATTTAACATAACTCTTCTCATAATCTCATCACTGTATGTATATTATTAAAGTGATCTAGATTTAAGAGTTAAAAACATTTTTACAATCAAATTTTTCAAAAAGGATGCAAAAAGGAGTACGGCGCACGTCATTGTACTTAATTCTGAGGGTAACGTGTGAGAATGAGATGCAGGTGTTGTGCTGTCCATACTGGACCTTTGCACCAAAGCGCCAACTAACAGCAGCCACTCGTATCTTGAAATTTTGCTCGGATCTCGAACAAAAATACAGACGGCGTCGCATCTCATATCTTAAAAAAATGTGTATGTTGGTCTGCTCGTATCCCAAGGTACAACTGTATTTGTATATCAGCTTCATATATGCTTTACATGATTTTATAGTCATTTTTAAATCTGATTTGATGCGCTTTGCATCAATTATATTAAACTAAGCAATAATGATCAGGTCATATAAACGATGTTGATACACTGACATGATAAAGAGGTTTAATAAAGTTTAAAAAGGCAAAATGCCCCAAATAATGAACAAAATAGCTGGTTGAGTATATTCAGGTTGAGTATAATGTGTAAGTGGTGAGAATTTGTGAAAAATTTATAGCAAATGTCAAAACCCCTCATGCCACTTAATATGTATACAGTGGGAACCCTACTTACGAGCATCCCCACTAACGAGTATTCCAGGTAACGAGTCGAGATCTCTGAATATTTTTGTTCCAGGTAACGAATAAAATTCCAAGTAACGAGTAGCCTAAATTAGTTCAAGTATGCCAA
>BRDA01013742.1:55061-72082 GCA_036984385.1 Crenuchus spilurus | reverse complement strand
CCAATCAGAATCAGACTACAATCTCTAGTAGAGTAACTCACCAATCAGAATCAGACTACAGTTTCTAGTAGAGTAACTCACCAATCAGAATCAGAATACAGTCTCCAGTAGAGTAACTCACCAATCAGACTACAGTCTCCAGTAGAGTAACTCACCAATCAGAATCAGACTACAGTCTCCAGTAGAGTAACTGACCATTCAGAATCAGTCTCCAGTCTCTAGTAGAGTAAAAGACCAATCACAATCAGTCTACAGTCTCTAGTAGAGTAACTCACCAATCAGAATCAGACTAGTCTCCAGTAGAGTAACTGACCAATCAGCATCAGTCTCCAGTAGAGTAACTCACCAATGAGAATCAGACTACAGTATCTAGTAGAGTAACTCGCCAATCAGAATCAGACTACAGTGTCTAGTAGAGTAACTGACCAATCAGAATCAGACTAGTCTCCAGTAGAGTAACTGACCAATCAGAATCAGACTAGTCTCCAGTAGAGTAACTGACCAATCAGCATCAGACTACAGTCTCTAGTAGAGTAACTGACCAATCAGAATCAGACTACAATCTCTAGTAGAGTAACTCACCAATCAGAATCAGACTACAGTCTCTAGTAGAGTAACTGACCAATCAGAATCAGACTACAATCTCTAGTAGAGTAACTCACCAATCAGAATCAGACTACAGTCTCCAATAGAGTAACTGACCAATCAGAATCAGACTACAGTCTCTAGTAGAGTAACTGACCAATCAGACTACAGTTTCCAGTAGAGTAACTGACCAATCAGCATCAGTCTCCAGTAGAGTAACTCACCAATGAGAATCAGACTACAGTCTCTAGTAGAGTAACTCACCAATCAGAATCGGACTACAGTCTCTAGTAGAGTAACTGACCAATCAGAATCGGACTACACTCTCTAGTAGAGTAACTGACCAATCAGAATCGGACTACAGTCTCTAGTAGAGTAACTGACCAATCAGAAGCGGACTACAGTCTCTAGTAGAGTAACTGACCAATCAGACTACAGTCTCCAGTAGAGTAACTGACCAATCAGAAGCGGACTACAGTCTCTAGTAGAGTAACTGACCAATCAGAATCAGACTACAGTCTCCAGTAGAGTAACTCACCAATCAGAATCAGACTACAGTCTCCAGTAGAGTAACTGACCAATCAGACTACAGTCTCCAGTCTCTAGTAGAGTAACTGACCAATCAGTATTAGACTACAGTCTCCAGTAGAGTAACTGACCATTCAGAATCAGTCTCCAGTCTCTAGTAGAGTAACAGACCAATCACAATCAGTCTACAGTCTCTAGTAGAGTAACTCACCAATCAGTATTAGACTACAGTCTCCAGTAGAGTAACTGCCCAATCAGAATCAGTCTCCAGTCTCTAGTAGAGTAACTGACCTATCAGACTACAGTCTTTTCTGCTCTCTTTCTCTCTCTCTTTCCCTCCCACACTCAGTCTCATCACATTAACATCTCTGTTTCATGACCTCAAACTGCAGTTATTTAACTTTTTTTTTTGACTAAACCCTCCCTGCCAGGCAGCTGTCTGCCACCCCGACCACGTCCACCTGGAGTCGTTTAGGTTAGTGTTTCAGAACCAGAGATACCTCCTCCCCAAACAACTGTGTTAACCAGAGCTTTCTGAACACAACTTAGTGGCTAAAGTAGAGTCTGGGGAGAGAGAGCTGGCACTAACTGCTAATGAGGCATGCCCATGCCTCCTGGCAGCCGCCACGGACTGCATCAAAGCCTCACATCAGTCCAAACAAGGAGCTCAAATTAATGAATGGCTCTGTCTCTGAGGGCTAATTTTCCATCATCGCTGCTGCCCAAACCGGCTGGAAAGGCTAGGAGAGAGGGAGGAGGGTGGAGACGGCGTACCTTCATAGCCACCCTGCATTCATCCTCATTAATTCCAAGATCATAGCCTTTCTGTTCCTAATAATTCCCCCTCTCTTGCTTTGCAGGGGCGACCGTCCTATTGTGTCCTGTAGCACAGGGGCCGGCAGCAGCTATTTTTTTCCCACAATTACTCGATTGCTTTTTCTCCGTCGGAGCACGGCGCCGACCCACTACAGAGCAACGTCTGCATTCTAAAGATTTAAAGTCAAATATTGATAAAGGCCTCGTATCTGCCAGCTCTTTTCATCTTCAACCGCAGTTACACTTTCTGTCCAAAAGTTTGTGGACACACTTTCTACACAGCTCATCTAGTCCCTATAGACCCCGCAGGCACAGAACCTTATCACAACATTGTACCAACACTACAAGAACATAGACAATGTTGCCAGAACATTGTTGCAACATCATTGTGCCTGCTGGGGAAAAGTACTGCCAATAGAATAGGACTAAACATGAGTCTGTTGGCATCATGTCTAATGCCAGGCGAGGGCTAGAAGCTCCATAGCATTGTGGAACTGTGTTCTCTGCTCCATCCAGTACTTTTGTGTTACAAACAGTGTGTTAACCTGACCACCCCACGTGGAGGCTGCACTTTAGCCTGAGTAACGGTGTGTCCATCAGTTGTGGCTACATTTCTGAGGATAATGTCATATAGACTGGCATTGTTCTTCCTTCACACTCTGACCTTTAACCCCCAAATACAATCACTCCTTTATCATTAACATCTGAGACATTCAGAGCACTGTACCACCTCTTCTATATCTCACACACCCTGCAGGTATTTATGGCCTTATCAGCCTCATACAGTGCCATCTGCAGGAGCTTGAAATAACTACCACCTGACACACACTGACTCATTTTTGGCTTAAAGTCGACATATCACAATGCTTTTGTACCTGAAGCACTGTTACTTTGGCAGTAGTCTTTCGTTTGCAGAACAGAACATTTCTTTTTTCTCATTTGCAGGGACTTTCGTACAGATCTCACCTGGCTTTTTATGTAGATCACAGAGATGCACACAAGCCACCATTATGACCATGTTCATGTTCTTTAAGCCGCGGTGCGTCTTTGTGCTTTAGTGGTAGGACTGCATCCTTTGAAACTTTGCCCTGAATATGTAATCCTTTTCATTTTATTGGGATTTGGATCTCCTCATTATTATCCATGTTTGAACATGATAGGTGGACTTGCTCAGTAGGGACGTGATGAGCCGGGCAGCGGTGGCTTTGAAAAGCGCATTTAAAGCAGGAACATGAGACAGCCTACTTCTTCAGAGCTGTTGCTAATTGGAATAAAACAAGACCCAGTCCTTGGTCCCCCCAATTAAAGCAGAACCCAATTCTGCCTTTTTAAGAAAGGAATGTATTAAGTATTGCCAGGTAACGGGTCACTGTCAGCTCGGTTGCGTTCTTTCATCGTGAACTACTGTGCTCATCGTAATGATGATGGAAAGTCTTCTGAACAGAAGCTTCTCTGTTATCTCACTGGTTTCATGTTGGAAGTGTGCTCAGACATTTCATTTATCAATTCTCACTTTGTTCTTGATATGAGATAACAACGTGTTGAATTTATTGTTCTAGATTACACAGATGAGTCAAAACATTATGACCAATATGCTAATATTGCTAATATATTGTTGGTCCTTCTTGTGCCATCAAAAGTGTTATGGACTCTCCAAGACCTCTGAAGGTTCTGTGGTGGGCCCAGGACATTGTGAGGTGGAGACACCACAAATTGAACTACTTATTTCAGCATACTCTGCAGATTGGATGGAGATCTGGGAAATTTGGATGTCACTGTTGGTAGGTACTGATCATTACTGATCGTTGTTTCAGAGATGCTTCAACTATAACGGTGTAAGTCTCTCAGGTCATGTCAGCCCATTTCTCCACTTCCACTGTGAGAACCAACTATACTCTTACTGTCTAAGCTATCCCAGACCTTCATATGTACTGCTGTTATCAGATATAAAGGATAGGGGAGATATGGAGTTCTGTCTGTCTTTACTTTGGAGATCTTAGTTATCACAGTGTGTTAAACTGACCACCCCATGTGGAGGCTGCACTTTATCTTGCGCAACACCAAGTGACGACAAATTATTGCAGACCTCCAGAAGTTATTTCTGAGGTTATTGCAGACCTCCATTGCAGATCTCTAAAAACAGAAGCTTCTTGGAAGATACTGATTGTTTCGGTGGCAGAACCCTTAAAAGTACCTCCAGGTCCTTATAGAACCTTATTTACAGATCCCCGTCTTTGTTGAAAAGGCTCTTAAAAGAGAGGTTTAGTGTGAAATGCTCAGTTGTAGAGAGGTGAACCAGACATCTGTGAAAAGCTTCTGTTGTCTTTGTGAGACTTTGAATGGTCTGTTGTTGTTCTGTTGAGACTATTTGTACAGTTAAATCTTTTTTATCTTCTCTGATCACTTGATTAATCTGAATAATCACAGAATAATCATGTATTTATAATGGGACGAGTAGGAGTCTTGTTTTTGTTTGTTTCTTGGTGGTTTTATGCACTTGCTTATGGATTTGGAGCCTCAGTAACATGTACGTTTCATTCAGTCCAGTAATAATTGTCCTAGAACATGGTGTGTTTTCAATATTCCAGCACATTATTATGGTTCCTCATGCAAATTAGCCTGAATCCATCGTTCATATCTTTCCTTGGGGCGTAGTTGCACTGCCAGGCTGTTGTACTGACGGAGTTCTTTTCTCTTGAAGTCGTCTTCTTTATGTTACTGTCCCTCTCTGAATATAAATGGGGTTACCCACTGTTTTATGGAGCCTTAACACAATAGGGACTCTCTGATGTTGATGCCCTCTGTGGCACGCTACAACATGATACCATCTCTGCAGTAATGATGGAAGATAAAATATGAAACACGGTTGTTTCACAGCCAGCCCTTCATGCTCAACCTCAATTCGACAGCCTCTCGGTTTCTATCCAAATGAACCTACAAGTCTTTTATAGCCCAGCTCACTCATGTACTCTATACATAGCTGCTTGTTTTATTATAGATGATGGATATTCAAGTAAGACTCACAATTCACTCTGACTGAAGAAGTAGGACCATCACTTACACTCAGTGGCCACTTCATTAGGTACACATACACTCCACTGAACGTATACATGCATTATGTACCCCAGGACCTCCAGTGACACTGAAGTGGTGGTGGTGTGTTAGTGTATGTGACTAACCTACCTCGTTGGTCCACCTTGTAGATGTAAAGTCAGAGACAGTAGCTCAGCTGTGTGTGCAGGTCCTCAGTGGATGCTGTTGGCTAGTTGGTGCAGTATTTGCACTCTAGCAATGATGCCTAGGTGTTTGTACACATGCACCACCACAATGTCAGTGTCACTGCAGCACTGAGAATGAATCCAAAGGCTCTGTGGGACCTGATTGAATAGTCATTTAATCAAACTCCAGATGATCAGCAGGTCCAGTCTGAATCTTAGGCGCTAGTGTGCTGTTGATGTTCCTCTCATTCTCATGGTTCTGTTGGTGGAACGCTTTATTTTTGTGAAGAATTGTGAATGAGAGGCTGATGGGGGGCCTTTAACTTAGAAAATCAATAAAACATGTATTTAACCACTAACTTATTTGCTGCTTTATAACTACGTAAAAAATCTCTCTCTAGGCTCAAATTGAACCATTTAACTCCCATCAGGCTGCTGGAGCAGGTGCACGTTATTATCATGCAAACTGCCAACTAAACACTGCTGATCCACCAAGTTTTCTCCACTGAAACAGCCTAGTTCTGCTGTCGTTATAGCTGTGTTCTGTTGTTGTGTTCTAGATATTGTGTATGGCAAATATTCTGGAGATTCCTTCCTGGAGTTTGAGGGCATTGACCCGGGTGCTGTGAGTAACCTCACACTGCGGTTTCAGACTTGGTCAGAGAACGGGACCCTCCTGTATGTGGACCAAGGACGTGTGCACAGAGGATTCTTCTTCATCAAACTCTACCTCTCCAGTGGAATACTACAGGTATAAATACACCTCGTATTCAGCAGACCACATGTCCGGTTCTAGACATCACAGCAGAAAAATAAAGTCCCAGTCAATACACATCCAAAGTCCTGTCTCTAAATTCTGTACTAGTGTTAGTCTGATGTTGATAGACCAAATAAACACAGAGATATGATCATTTACATCTGGAGGAAGTCGCACATAGCAGCAACACTGCCCCCCAGTGGACAGAAACGGAAGCTCACAGCTGCTTTTTGTTGTAAGTAGTTGTATATCAGCTTCGTTTTGACCATCATATGTTTTCACCATATGTTTTTAATGTGAAAGATAAAGACAATCAAAAAAGACAAAAAAAAACTCACATACATAGTCCAGCTGATACTTTTAGACTATCCTCTTAACCTCCACTGCACTGTTTAGGCATTTCCGTCTAAATCTGAGTGTTTCTCTACAGCAAATACATGAAGTAAATACAAAATGTTGATGCTTTTAGTAAAAGAGTATCAAGTGATGAGAAAATGTGTTTATGATTTATGTATTAAATGTGTATATATTATGTATTACATATTTATTATTTAATATAACACAGCCTTACAATTCACTGGTACAAATGTAGGAGTTTTTAGATTTGTAGTCTCAGAAATAATTTAGTTCAGGCTGCGCAGCACTAAAGGGACCTTATGGTTCAACTCAGGTTTGTGCCACTAAAGGATGGCTTCAGAATGCTCAGTTCTATTTGTTTGGGACTAAAAACTCAACACTTGTAACTAAAATTTAGCTTTAATTATCAGCTCAGAATAGTGAGAAGCTTTCAGCTTTTAAACAATGTGTTCATTAAATCGTCTTCACTCTTGTGTTGCTTGTTTACTAAAGACCTCCTTCACTGCACTTCTATGGAGTGTAGATTAAATTATTAACTGAACAGGGCTGTGTTTCATGACTTTGCACTGTAATGTATTTTGTTCTTCCTGCAGTATGACTTCTCCTGTAATCAAGAAGAGGGGATTAGGAGGATTAACACCAACATACAGCTCAATGACGGCAGTGACTACCTGGTGCATGTGAGGTAAGTCTGAAAAATGTGCAGTCATACATTAAAAAAGTAGAATATGACGAAAAAGTTCATTTGTGTTCATAATTTAATTTAAATAAGTAAACTGTTATATATTTTATATTCATTACACATAAGAGTTCAAAGCCTTTTAATGTTGATACTGTTTGGATAGTAATTTACTCAAACTTTAAATGAATAGTTTGAGATTCTGGTTTTCAGATTTTTATGAGCTTTAGATATAAATAAATAACATATAAATGAAATGCTGACAAAGGCTCTGAAATGATGCTCACATGATTATTGAAAATACTTTAATAATAAACAAGATATCCTACCGAATGTCAGAAAACAGAGGACCACTGAGGTCTCAATAAACAACGTAGTCTAACACAGACTACTGAGGCCAAAAGGCTGAGGAGCTAACAAGCTAGAACACTATATGGGCTACACAGGCTAGGATGCTATAGAATCTACACAGGCTAGGATGTTATAGAAGCTACACAGGGCACGATGCTATATGCGGAACACAGGCTAAAAAAAACAAACAGATAAAGGACATTGAAAAGACAAAAGTCAAATGGCTCATTACTCTGTGCAAAGCACAACATTACCAGGCAATGACTAAGAGTCCAGGTTTGGCTTATATACAGTGGGGGAAAAAGTGTTTGGTCAGCCTCTGATTGTGCAAGTTCTCCTACTTAGAAAGACGAGGTCTGTAATTTTCCATCATAGGTACACTTCAACTATGAGAGACAAATGAGGGGAAAAAATCCAGGAAATCACATTGTAGGATTTTTAAAGAATTTATTTGTAAATTATGGTGGAAAATAAGTATTTGGTCAATAACAAAAGTTCAACTCAATACTTTGTAACATGGCAATGACAGAGGTTAAACGTTTCCTGTAAGTCTTCACCAGGTTTGAATACACTGTAGCTGGTCTTTTGGCGCATTTCTCCATGCAAATCTCCTCTATAGCAGTGATGTTTTGGGGCTGTTGCTGGGCAACACAAACTTTCAGCTCCCTCCACAAATTGTCTAGGCCACTCCAGGACTTTTATGGAGCCACTTCTTTACTGGCCGAGCAGTGTATTTGGGATAATTTTCATGCTGGAAGGCCCAGCCACGTTTCATGTTCAATGCTCTTACAGATGGAAGGAGATTTTGACTTGCAATCTCACGATACATGGCCCCGTTCATTCTTTCCTTAACACGGATCAGTCGAGCTGTCCTCTTTGCAGAAAAACAGCCCCAAAGCATAATGTTTCCACCCCCATGCTTAACAGTAGGTATGGTGTTCTTGGGATGCAACTCGGCATTCTTTTTCCTCCAAACATGGTGAGTGGACTTGAGTACCAAAAAGTACCAAAAAGCTCTATTTTGGTCTCATCTGACCACATGACCTTCTCCCATGCCTCCTCTGGTCACTGGCGAACTTGAAATGGGCCTGGACATGTGCTGGCATGAGCAGGGGGACCTTGAATGCCCTGCATGATTTTGAACCATGATGGCATAGTGTGTTACTAATGGTTCTCTTTGGGACTGTGGTCCCAGCTCTCTTCAGGTCATTGATCAAGTCCTCCTGTATAGTTCGGGGCTGACTCCTGACCTTTCTCAGAATCGTCCTTACCCCATGAAGTGAGATCTTGCATGGAGCCCCAGACAGTCATCTTGTGTTTCTTCCAGTTTCTAATAATTGTGCCAACAGTTGTTGCCTTCTCACCAAGCTGCTTGACTATTGTCCATCCCAGCCTTATGCAGGTCTAAAATTTTGTCCCTGTTGTCCTTAGAAAGCTCTTTGGAGAGTGATTGATTGAGAGTGTGGACAGTTACCTTTTATAGACATAACAAGTTCAAACATTTGCAGTTAATAAAAAAATAAGTAATTAGTACAGAATAAGAGAGATTCTTAAAGAAGAACTAACAGGTCTGTAAAAGCCAGAATTCTCGCTGGTTGTTTATTGACCAAATACTTATTTTCCACCATAATTTACAATTAAATTCTTTAAAAATCCTACAATGTGATTTCCTGGATTTTTTTTCTCATTTGTCTCTCATAGTTGAAGTGTACCTATGATGAAAATTACAGACCTCTCTCGTCTTTCTAAGTAGGAGAACTTGCACAATCAGTGGCTGACCAAATAATTTTTTTCTCCACTGTAGTTCTGCAAATCAGCGTCTCAATGAGAGACAACCTGGAGAGGAGAGTCATATGAGTTCAGAGGTTCCTGACTCTGTGTAGGAGTAGATGACAGTTTACCTTTTTGAATGAAATTACAAACATAAATGAACCCTTTCACAATATTCATGTTTTATATAAAGCTTACATTATATATAATAATTATATATTTATCATTATACAAACATGGTATACAGAGTCAGACTTAATGTGATAAAACCTCACTGTAATCAATAGTCACCTAAATAGTCCAGAATTTCCTGTAAACTGCATTCTCTCATAGCTCATCCAGATGTTACTGCAGGTGTCTCAGACTAGTGGATGTTGTTGAGGATCTGGTGCTGTGAGCTAACAAACACTAGAGCGCAATAGTCACCTAAATAGCCTGTTTGTTCTGTAGAAAGCTGATCCAGATGTAAATGACTTACTGTGAGCTGTACAGATCAGCACTGCAGACAGACACCTCAGACAGCAGCAGGACTGGGAGGAAGACTGATGAACATGATAAATCCAGAGGAACACTGCACATGTTTATAGCTGATCAAGCTCGATCTGGACTTTTCACAGTGGAGTCTTTAGCTCTAATAGCTCAGGGGCTGGTCACCGGGATGACCTGCAGTATAAAGATGAAGTCTTTTATCCTCCATCAGGTCATACGTGTTGATGTGAAGACTATACAGCTGAAGCTGTTCACTCGTTTGAGTTCCTGTAGAATGCAGAGCTTTTGAAAACAGGTTTAAATGGTTTTAATAAATGTCTTCAAGCCACCACACACAGCTGATTATTTCCCAGCGTCAGCGTGAGAGGCCGCCTCGCTCTGACAAAAGCCATTCACACAAGTTTCTGCTTAATTTACATCCAAACGTGAAGAGAGAAGTCTCTGAATTAGAAGTCTGTCTGTGTACTTGTGCTAGCTCTTTAATGCCTGGACATAAAGAACAGAGCAGAGATGTTTATTTACAGTCGACATGACAGAGCGTCAAGCGTGTGATCATAAAACGTTTGAAATTCATGATTAGATGCTAAAAAGTTGAGAAAAGAGGTTCTGCCGCTCAGAGCTCGTCACTGATTGTGGGCCAGCTCATCACTTTAAGAGCATTAATCTGCCACAACTGCTTTACTCTGAGTATACAAACAAGCACATGAATCAGGTTTTACTGCTGTTTAATAAAGACAGGACAGATATTATTATTAATTATTATTATTATTATTATGACAGATATTAGCTTAATAACATTGTTACAGTTATTATAGTAGTACAATAGTTATATCATTATTTTGTAATAGTATAGTAGCAAATACATAATTATAATAGTATAGTAACTATAATAGTAATAATAATGTAAGTAATGGTAAATAATTGCAGGAATAGTATAGTAGTAGTAGCAGAGTATTGTAATAATAGTGTAGTAATAGTGGTGTAGTTGTAGTAACAGTATAGTAGTTTTATAGTATTATAAATATAATAGTAATAATAAAAATAATCATAATACATTTTATTTATAATGCGCTTTACATTTCAAGGAAATCTCAAAGTGTTAATAATATTAGTATTGTCATTAGTATTAGTGTAGTACTGAATTGTAGTATAGCAGCAGTGTTGTAGTAATAAGTGTAGCACTAGTATAGTACTGATAACAGTAGTACTATTGTAATAGTGGTACAGTCATAGTGATTACAGATTTGTGTGGTAGTATAGTACTTACCCAGTGATGGATGAGTGCCGTAGCGGGTTTAGATTCACCTGTGCCCAGTGAGGGGACTCACCGTGACTCTGACCAGAAGATAATGGATGGATGGAAAGTAGTAGTAGTAGTATAGTCTTAGTAATAGTTTAGTAGTCATTTTGTAGTACAGTAGTAATAGTACATGATTAGTAATTATAGTAATAAGTAACTGTGTGTGTGTGTGTAATAGTAATTACTAATTAGCTTTATTCTGATGGTCTTTTAAAGAAGAACGTAAAGAGATGTTTAGATTGAGGAGGGCTTCTTCCTGTGTTGTACAGTAACCTCGGTTATGAGCTCATCTTCCTCGTTTGATAATCAGAGCCTGTTTTGCCTCTGGAGGAGCGTGTTGCTGGTTGTTTTGTGTAAAGCTCACTTTTCTGTTTTAGACCGGCATAACTGCTCTCTTAGTTCTGAGGTCCATTCCTGCAGAATCGTCCCACCTCAGGTTCACCCTCTAAAGCACCAAGCACTCTTCCATCTCCAGCCTTTTTAATATCTCTCCATCAAAAACAATTCTCTTTAAATGTACCAGGGCTCCTCGGGGATGGGCCGGCTGAAGGACTCCGAGGGCCAGCCGCCCTCTGGCGAGGAGCCAGGCCGCTCTGCCAGAGCG
The DNA here is from genome assembly GCA_036984385.1 of Crenuchus spilurus. NCBI lineage: Eukaryota > Metazoa > Chordata > Actinopteri > Characiformes > Crenuchidae > Crenuchus > Crenuchus spilurus. The sequence goes on along the minus strand of BRDA01013742.1, from coordinate 60,628 downwards.
CTCCTAAATTAACCGCCTCTCTGGAGCCGCTCTGGAGGAAGGACTTCAGGGAGTGGCGGGTCAGGGGCCCCGAGCGGCGGGCGGAGCCACCGACCGGCAGTTATGGGCTTAACAAATCAGTCTGGACCTCCTCTCCTCGAACCTCTCCCTCCTCGAGGACTGTCGCGGGACTCAGACCCGAGCCCGAGCATCTCGGAGCCTCCAGCTGCACCTAGTTAGCCCAGAATCCGCACTTAGGCAATTACCGTTCCTCCCCTGTTGTTCCGGCCGGATCCGAATTAGCTTCAGAGATCTCTCAAGGCTCTGGGAGCTCACTCAAGACATGGAGGATATTTTTTAACCCTTTAATGTCAGCCAGAGCTATTTCTGCCTTTAAAGACAAGTAGTGAGTTATAAAATATGTCATTTCCAAACAGGGTTGAATTAACACTTGTGAGTCTCATTTTTATTATCAATATAATCAAGTCAGGTTTGTAAAGTGACTATAAAAGCACAGACCTGCTGAATGAAGCATTTTAAATATGAACACAGTCTGTAAATGTGAACATATGATGGTCAAAATGAAGCTGATATACAACTACTTACAACACAAAGCAGCTGAGCTTCTGTTTCTGTCCACATGGGGGCAGTGTTGGCTCCTGGTGCATTGTGTGGCTTCTTTCAGTGTTGATATCAAATGTAAATGATCATATCTCAGGTTTTAAATGCTCTATCAACATGAAGCTAACACTAGTGTAGAGTTTAGAGACTCAGCTTTGGACAGAAGTCGACGGTGGTGATTAACATGACTTGTAATAAATCAACAATTGAGCAGTTATTAATGCCAGTTATTTTATCTGTTTGGGTGAACATTGATTTATTATCATTGTTAGCTTTGAGTGAATCTGTTCATATCGCCCTGGATGCTGATTATTAGCTGTGACAGAGGAGTGTGGGTAGGGAAGATAGGGTTAAAGGAGGGATGTTTGCAGGTGAAGGATGGCCTCTAAGCTCACCAGTCATTTGTTTTGCTGTCCGTTTTTTATGACATGCCATTAATAACTTGTCAGTGTTCTGACACTATGGGACAGTTTGTAATATAACAGTCGTGCAGTAATAAAGCTGTATTTATTAGCCATGTTCACTATATGATATGTGAGGATGTACAGAGATGATGTTGGGAAGGACGGGTCAGTTCAGCATCATATTCCTCTGAAGGTAAAGCCATTCATCTGCTTCTGAGTTTGTCCTTTTCCGTGTCCTGCTGTGATGATATGTCACCGCTGCCATCTCTATACCACGAGATAGACGTCTTATATCTTTCGGGAAAGTCTTTCTGGTATGTGATATAAAGCCACATTTGTCCTTTTCATGAGCGTGTGGGAACACTCACTGTCTATTAGTTCATCTCCACTCACCATATAGCTGCACTCTGTAGGATCATTCTCAGCACTGCAGTGACACTGATGTGGTGGTGGTGTGTAAACACCTCAGTGTCACTGCTGAAGTTCAACCAGTGAAGGGTTAGAGGACACAAACTGCTGAACTTGGTGGACCAACATGGTGGACAGTGTTTAACATCTCCAGCACACACTAACACACCACCACCATGTCAATCTCACTGAGAATGATCTGCCAGCTCTGTGGGGGTTCATTGAAGAGCAGAGTGAAAGCTGATCAAATGGACGAGTGTAGATACAATGCATGTGTACCTAATGAAGTGGCCAGTGAGAATGCCAGACCATTTTTTAACATTATGACCATATTTCTAATGCTGTTGGGTCAGGGACTCGGCCTCGGTAGATACTGACCACTGCTGACCCTACAAGCCTCGCTGTTTCAGAGATGCTCCAACACATTTGTCTGAATTAGACTGTATATGAAAACTGGACATAACAGAAGTAGAGACGTGAGGCCTCTGGCACCCTCTAGTGGCTGATTACAGTTTTGAATTCCGCCCACAAACTTTTTATTGAATGGGAGCTACAACAAACTTTCCTCACATTTTTTTGTTAGTTGTGTCTTAATTCAACAAGCTGGTACTAATGAAGCCCACATAATGTTTCTTTAAGATAAAAGTATTTTATAGAAGTTATTTGTGGATATATAAAGAGGTGTGGTGATGAGGTGATTGACTGGTCGCAGCAGCTAACGCTAGAAACGCAGCTCAGTTTATTTTACACTGTATGACTCTGTTAATAAGATTTAACAGATTATTGAAGTGATGTCTTGTTCAGCAGGAAGTTGCTAACACACTAGAAAGGGGCATCTCCCTCACTCAGTGGGGTGGAGTTTAGGTGGTAGCGCTGCCCCGCCTGTCTGCACATGCTCTGGTTGCAATTTGCAAGCGTAATTCAGTAATTTTTTTTCTTCAAAACGTCATAATGGGAGTAAACAGTACTGTACTGTCCGGTTTTTAAACAGTCAGTGGTTCTGACCGTAATGATTTGGTCCTTTTCTCCACATCCAACACACATCCACAGCTAAGGGTCCGAGCATTGCTACAGTAACTTCTCCAGATCTCAGTCTGATTGCTGGAACAACAAAATCTTACAGGATCTCCTGCTGCATTGTGTGGCTTCCTCATAGGCGTTTCGCTCCTCCTGCCTCACTTACTTTTATGATCATATCTCTGTTTTTACTTCGTCTATTGACACCAAACTAACATTAGCGTCGAGTTTATAGAAACAACTTTAAATGAAAGTTGACGTTGATGATCAATGTAACTTCTACATAGTCATGTCAGAGCATTATGACCTTTGTGTGACAGGGCACAAGGGCCACAAATCTGCGAGTCAGAGATGTTTCTATTAGCTTTGAGTGTTTTTTGCCTTTTTTGCCAGCTTTTTGCCAGTGTTACTTCTACGACTGTAATTACAAAAGTAAGTCATCTGGAGATGAAAGAATTCTCTTATTAATAGATTTATTCCTTATGGTTGCCTGAAACCATATGTTGAGTCTTAGTAAACAGCATGAAAATGCTGTTCCTCGTGTCCTTTACTCCTCTGTCTTTTTAACACAGAGGCTGAGCCTGCAGAAAAACGCAGGCAGGCGTCAAGAGCCGAGGCAGGAGTGAAAACTTCAAAGTCATAACTGCATGCTAAAATTCGACCGGTTGCGTTTTGCGAGGAATAATGAATAACCAATTCATTGTGTACCCTGCCTCACTCATAACGCGCTCCCTTCAGTCTTGCTGTATCCATGGAAACACTGCATTTATTTCCCCACAACCTGTTTTGAATCTGAATATTAAAGAAGAGGTAAATAATAAAAAATTGGTGGTAGTAATAATAATATAAATGATAATCAGAGGATTTGGCGGGGTGTGGAGGGAATAATTAAAGGTTTTGTTGGTGAACGGTGGTGATATTTTTAATAAACATCATTCAATTAGAAGAGTGCTTTTCTTGGAGAAAGGCTGTGCAGATAAAGCAGTTCCTATGTTCAGCTTCCAGTTGCTAAGCTGGTGCAACATGGTCAGTGAGATGCAAGTGTTTTTGCTAGGTGGTTGCTATGGTATCCCATGTGATTGCTATGAAGTCACTAAGTAGTTGCTATGGTATCCTAAGCAGTTGTTATGATGTTACTTAATGGTTGCTATAGTATCCTAGGTGGTTGCTATGGTGTTGCTAGGTTGTTGCTGTGGCATCCCATGTGGTTGCTATGAAGTTCTTAGGTGGTTACTATGGGGTTGCTATGTATCTACTTTTAGGACTTTGTGTGAACGTTTTAGGTGAAAATTCATGCAAAAATATAGAAACTTGTAACTGTCGAGCACCACTGTGCATATAACAATATAATTGTGCATAGCTTTACTATCATAATTAGTACATTTGTGAGCACTGAGTGAAGATATAAACACACACAGACTGTTTCACTGTCTTCATTAGTGGTTTATTCATTTAAGAGAAGTGTTTTATCCTCACAGACAGTTCCTGGCTCCGTGTGAAGCTGAAGTCACTGTGTCCGGCTTTCAACGAGTCCGAAGTGTCCCGAGCAACTACTGGTCAGGGCTGACTGTGCCAAGGACAGGCCATGTGTTCATAGGAGGTCTGCCTCTTAATTACCCTCCTTACAAGGTAAGATGATCCCAGCGTTATTGGACAAATTTGCTTTTGTAATAACACTGGATCTACGAGGATAACACTGCTAACAAGCACTAGAACTCAATAGTCACCTAACACAGACACTTCTGTGAAAATACATCGCCAAGACTTCTGTCAGTGCTCATGCAGATGTTGGTGAAAGTGTTACAGACTAGTGACCTGGTCAGACTTACCATGAGCTTTAAAAATGAATAAAAACTCAATAGTCACCTAAATAGCTCGGTCGTTTTTGTAAAAATAAATCAGATTTGATTTGAGAAGTGATCTATTACAGAACAGATGTTTAATAAAACATGTTAATCACACTGCATGCACATTATGGGTGCAGACTTGAGCCCTACGAACAGAAGCTTCTCCGTATACAGTGCCGTAACATAACAGTAGCAATCAGAAAAGCTCATTTGTGCTCATAATTTAATTCAAAAAGGTGAACTGTCATATTCATTACACACAAAGTGACACACTGCAGCCTTTTTGTTGCTGTAATGTTGATAAGTATGGCTGTTTTTATAGGTTTCTAGCTGGTAATCCGCGTCTATAGTTAAATGAAATGTGATCTGACTGTAGATATCGGCGATCATATGAAAAGTTGATTAAGTTTTCCAGTGTCACCCAGTCAGAGAATGAGTTATTTTTTTTTTATTTCTTTTTGTTTGCCCGCTGCTTCATTCTCAGCCTCGGGCGCGAGTTGTTTTTGCTGCTTTCTTCTTGTAGAGAAACAGCCTCTGACTCTTCTTCTCTGCTCTTCCCTCAGGGAGCCGAGCCGTTCTACAACTACACAGGCTGTATCCAAATAATAGAAATTAATAAGCTCAGAGGACTCAGCACATCCACAGCCATAACCGCCAGCAACGTCGACTACTGCAGGTACACCACAGCTCAACTTCAGTAAAGGACTTGTTCTTCAATTTCACTCTCTCCATCTGTCTCTTCCTCCTGTACATACATCTCTGCAGATACTGGCACCGTGCTAAAGATCAGTAATATCACACTTTTAATTCAAATGTATTAATTCTGAGGAAAAACAATTAACTCGGTTAATAAAATCAGATTATATTAGAACATTCAAGCAGCAATTCATAACTTTGTGTTTCACTGGGGTATGTATATGATGCGACACAGGGGTAATTTGTGACCCCGCCAGGGAAAACCAAGCCAAAGTCACTGGGCAACTTATTGAGATATCGTGTCAATATCATGTCACTCACGTTAGCGACAAAACTTAGCCACTCGGCATTATTGCTGTAAATGAAAGATAACAGTCTCATATCTATTGTAGTACATATTTTGATCAAAAACAAAACTTAAGTTCACAAAAAAGTTGTTTTGAGGGAAAAAAAAAAGAATGACTTTGACTTGGTTTTCCCTGGCGGGGTCACATTTTATATATGACACCCCTGATATTATGTTAACAGTAAACAGGTCTGAGTTAGTAAAATCTCATTAGAATAAATACAAATAACATCAATGCTGAAAACAGTA